>JBBBDQ010000727.1:3575000-3680000 GCA_037127315.1 Ascarosepion bandense | reverse complement strand
TAGTTTAGTCTATCTACTCCAATTGAAAAAAAAATAAAAAATAAGGAAAACAGTGAAAAGATTGGAAAAGAGAAAACCGGAAACCGCATCCTAAACAGGAAACAAGGGATGAGCCTCTTCACCTGTTCAATAGATGTGGGTGGAGTGTGAACCGGGCGATAGTTTAGTCTATCTACTCCAATTGAAAAAAAAAAAAAGCTGAACTGAAGGCAAGGATTATGGCATCATTCATCAATTGAAACAAGAAGACCGCCCAGAAGACCGTCTACAGGTTCTGGTAGAAGCGAATGTCAGTTTTAATAGAATAAAATTATTTTTAATATTTCAAATATTTTAATGTAATTTTTGTAAAAACCTATGTTCAAAAGAAATGTGAGATTTTTCATTTTTTCATAATTTTCAAGAGCAATTATATATATATATATATGTATCCAAGTGAATAAGGTACGGTGAAAATATTAACAACGTTCAAGACATTAATTTAAAACAGTGCTCAATATAAAATATAGCTATGAATATTTATCATAAATTTTTGTTTAGAACATGTGCAAATTATCATCTACTACAAAGTGTAAAATTTTCAACATGTCCATTAATCAATATAAAACTTTCAACATGTCTATTAATCAACTATCTCCTCTACCTCTTTCCTCCTTTCGTTCAAATTCTAACTTCCAACTTCCAACTTCCAACTCTGATTTCCCATTTTCTAACCCACTTAACTCTCACACATAATTCGCCAATATAAGGTAAATACTTTTCCTACTCTTTTTCCCATTACCTGATGAGACATTGTCCCTTCAATGTCGAAACAGAATGTATACTTTGTAGTAGATAATAATTTGTACATGTTCTAAACTATAATTTATAATATATATATATATTGTCATCCACGGAAAGATCTGTTTCGCCGTATCACAGCTCATCAGTACGGTTAGACTCCGATATTCACAGCTCGATATAATATATTATATATCGAGCACTGTTTTAAATTAATGTTTTGGTCGTTGAAAGAATTCTTCGTTTTGTACCCACTCGGATATATATATATATATATATATATATATATATATATGTGTGTGTGTGTGTGTGTGTGTGTTTGTGTGTGTGTGTGTGTGTGTGGTTTGTATTTGGTAGCAGTCAACTTTTTCTCTCCAATGCTTCCGGTATATTGGATACTGAAGTTGGGTTTCCAAAAACGGCCACTGATTCATAGAAGATAATGGTTTTGAGAGCAGTGGTCTGTGTCATTTTAGTACTCGATATCATACTGAATGATCATTAAAATCAAATTCTATCTTAGTTTCTTTCTCTCTATCTATCTGCTTATATGTATGTCTGTGGGTGGCCATCATGTCAATTGAAGTGATAATATAATTCTGCGTGTAGAGTCTCTCATAAGATAACAGAACAGATATAAATTATCTATGTATTTATGATTGTGTATGCATGTGTGTTTTTGATTGTAGGCGTATATGTGTATGTGGATAAGTTAATTTGCAATATTTCTACATTTGACACGTTACGCCGATCAACCAGCGTTATCAGAAAATTTAATTTCACGAGAACAAAATTTACATTAGCGAGACAAAACGTGATTCACGTTAAGCTGCTGAACGCGTGATATTTATTTTTACTAAATCGTTATAAGAAAATAGGTTTTAACTAATGTCAACTCAGTTGGTAATTTATTTATTTTGATTGCTTTGATTATTTTTTTATTATAAGTTTACATGACAGGCATTTTAAATTTAAATCAGAATATTATAAGAGGAGGAGATAGATTGAAATAGCCTGGGTTTATAGTAATTGTGGCACAGTCAACGTATCTACGTCTGACTAAGTTATTATCATTATTATTATTATTATGAAAGGTAACAGCATTAAAATGTCTTTTTTTTCAGCTTAAATTTACGATAAAGAGGGTGCTAGGAGTTTCGCAAGTATATTGAATATGCAGTTTATTTTTAAAGTTTTCTAGACTAACAGCTACACACACACACACACACACACACACATATATATATATATATATATATATATATATATATGTACATGGATAGAATAATATTCCGTATCCAAAGAAACACTATTCTTGAAAAAAAGCTCAATACAAAGTAGAGCTAGTAATATTTATTTACAATTTATAACATAAATATATTATAATATCACTAAAAAAGTAGCTACTTTGTTTCAGCACTATCCTTGTCTTATCAAATGATGTATTCAATTACAGGTTTGAAGGTTATAAAAGATTAAAAAGTAGCAAAAAAACCCTTAATCAAGGAGGCGTTGTTACAAAAACAGGATGGACCAATGAAAGCAAAGCAATCTCCGGTCTGAAGAATACCAGAATAAACACAAAAAGTTCATTTGTTATGGGCTTTAACGGTAATATTTGAATAAAATATAGATTAGTCTATGTAATTGTATGTATATACCTGCATGTGGAAACAGGCGTATATAGGTGATGGTGCTGATATGTAGGGTTTTATGGAGTCTATGAGTGAGCGTATAATGAATTTATGGCTATTGACCAAGAAGGTAACCTCTCCTTGTCTAGAGATACCCAATTGAGATAGGGCCAAGCGCTTTGCTTTGAACTATGATAATTTTTTCTAATTTTTTTTTTTTAGAAGAATGTTTATTTCTGGAAAAGAAGTTAATGTCGGATAGAACGAAAGTAGTGTGGTTCCTATGAAATGTGTCAATTTAGATCATAAAATCAATTATTATTAATTAGTTCATAGCCAGTCTTCAAGATGTGTTCATTTTTTTGTAATTAATGTATTACTATGGATAACATAAATCGAGCTCATTGTATAAATATGGCATTTAGCATTTTATATCAAGTAGGTTTAGTTGGACTCTCCTCGCCATTCGTGTATTCCACAACGTCACCCACATATGAACACACATACACACATCTACAAACACACGCATATATATATACACGCACTTACATTGGTTTTGAATTTTATTATTTTCGGGTTTTAGCTGTTAGTACGTATAAGTCGTTTTAATTTTTTTTAATTGATTTGTATGTGTGTATGGGGTATGGGTGTGTATATATATATTTATGTTTATGTTTATATATATATATGTGTGTGTGTGTTGTATATATGTATGTACACACACACACATATATATGTATATGCGTGTGTGTATGTGCATATGTATGTATGTAGGTTTAGTTGGACTATCCTCGCCATTCGTGTATTCCACAACCTCACCCACATATGAACAGTCATACACACATCTACAAACACACGCATATATATATACACGCACTTACATATGTATATGCGTGTGTGTATGTGCATATGTATGTATGTATGTATGTATGTATGTGTGAGTGTGTACACGAGATGTCACTTCATTGTCTGTAACCATAAATTCATTATAGGCTCACTCATAGGCCCTATATAACCCTACATATCAGCACCAGCAAGTAATACATACAACTACATAGGCTAATCTCTATTTTACTCAAATATTTTTGTTGAAGCCCATAAGAAATGAACTTTTGTGTCTATTGTGATATAAGAGATTGTTTTGTTTTGACTGTCCCATCCTGTCTTTGTAACAAGGCTTCACTAATTAAGAGGGTTTAGTTACTCTTTTAAACTTTTAAAACCCTCAAACTGAATTAATCACTTGATTAATACACGGACAGTGTGGAAAGAAAATGGCTACTTTTCTAGTGATGGTATGAAATATTTATATTATAAATTCTCAATATATATATATATATATATATATATATATATATATATATATAATCGGATGTCTAATCGTACTGATTACCTGTGATACGGCGAAATAGATCTGTCGGCGAATCACGATATATATATATATATATAGTTCTGTAATTACTAATTAATATAAAATATTAAATAGATAAAAATAGAGAGCTCAACAGATATATTCCAAAGCAACATCAAATATAGAGAAGAAGACTCAACACATAATTAAATGGTTATAAATCAAGAACTAGAATACTATAAACGTTTAATTATGAGTTCATATATATATATATATATATATATATATATATCGGGTCATCCCATAAATTCTGTCCGAATTGAACTTTATTAAATTTGAATAAAATTTGATACTATTTGAGAATGTCAAATCAAATTAAAAAAAAACTTTTTTATGTATTTGGATTCATTTAAACTAACTAAATTTTGTTTTACACATTAATAGAAATAAGATATATTTTGATTATTGCCCTTATAACATTAAGGTATCCAAGGAGCATTTAAAGCACGTAATGCATTATGAATACAAAAAAGGAAACTTTGTAACAGAAGCTGCTTGCAGATGATGGTTATCAAAGTTCAGAAATTTGAATTTGGAGACCTAACACTTTATCAAGTTAATTTCGATGATAAGCTTCTTGAGGCAGCACTTGAAGAGCATTCTGCATTATCAGTTGAGAAATTGGCAATAAAGCTTTTTTTAAACCATGCAACTGTTCATCGTCATCTTCAGCAACTTGGAAAGTCTCTTAAACTTGGAAAATGAGTATCTCATGAATTGTCTGAAAGCAGCCACAAATCTCAAGTCAACATCTGCTCTTTGCTCCATTCTCGCTAACTCATTTCACTCTTTTTACATAGACTTGTAACGGGCGATGAAAAATGGATCTTCTTTCGTTATGTTAAATGTCGTTAACAGTGGGTTGGTAAAGGGGAAAATGCTCAACCACAACCGAGAAAGGAACTTCATGAGAAAAAGTTTCTTCTCTCAATCTGGTGGGATTGCAAAGAAGTAATTCACTTTGAATTTTTTCCAACCTAATGCAACAATAAATGCTCAAGTCTACTGTCAGCAATTAGAGCGTTTGAACCAAGCTTTGAAGAAAAAAGTCCCGCTTTAGTGAATAGAAAGAGTGATGCTTTGTCAGGACAATGCACGATCACACACTGCAAAAATCACATCACTGAAGATCGAAGAACTTGGTTGGGAAAAAATTCCTCACCCACCTTACTCTCCTGACCTTACTTCTTCAGACTACCATTTGTTTTGTTGTTGACAAAATCATTTGCAGGAAATAACTTTCACAAGCCAGGAGATCGAAACTGACATTGCAGAGTTCTTTGCTTCAAAACCAAATGAGTTTTATCTAAATAGAATGAATAAGCTTAAAAATAGATGGAAGTAATAGAAAAACAGGCAATATACATTGATGATTACATTTTGATTAAATACAACGTTTTTGTCACTTGTTTTCTTTATTGAAAAATCATACAGAAATTATGAGACGATCTGATATATATATATATATATATAATATTAACTATAGCAACAACAATACCAATAGTAAATCTAGTATTAATCAAGCTATAATTTAAATCGTCTTGTATAACACACCGAGAACAAACTCCGAGGGAAAATAAGGGGAAGCAAAAAAAGAAACAAACGAAGTACATGAACAAAACGTCAAGCACTTGTAAGAAAAAAACCTTCAAGACGAAAACCCTAACACTAAAGCGCTCAATACAAAAGTAGAGCAAACAAAGACAGAAAACCTAAGCAAGAGCCAACACGCGACCACGGTTTCGCCTAACGGCTCGTCAGGGAAATTGGCCAATTTTCTGTCGTTATATATATATATATATATATATATATATATATATATATAGTATTGAGTTATGATAATGTTTAGCACCAATATTTTTGGGGACGTAGTTTACTGATATAAGTATTCTGACAAGCAGTTTTTTTTATCGCAAAGTGCTCGATGTCAGATTAAATATAGAAGGTTGATAGTTTTAGTGCAAAGTAAATGTCACCCTAGCTGCAACTTCATGCGACTTCGGAGTTTCGTGATGATACCATTATGATGCCGTCACTAAACGGAGGTCGGTTTCTTGTTATATGTATATATATATATATATATATATATATATATATATATATATACATATATATATATATATATATATATATATATAGTTTAGATCGTTTAGAGTTTTAGATCGTCGAAACTGGCGCGCATGCGCGCGCACACACATACACACACACACACGCATATATATATATATATATATATATATATATATATATATATATATTAATTTAAATGTTATTATGAGTTGATATTCGTATTTGAGTAGGTGCTCCGTCATTTTAAACTGTATTATATTTTGTCTACCGCCCAGTACTTTAGTCTTGATTTTAACCGCGAGGAAACGAAGTGCTTCACAATCAAGTTAAGTTCAGTTTATCTTAAAAAAACACTATGTGCGTTGAGGAGCAACGGAACGAGAAATCCGTAGAACCGATATTGAATTTAAGTTGAATTCCTTTCATTCACTTACACACAAATACCCTTGGAAAAGGTATTAATCCGTCTCTTCCTTCTAGTTATGTGTTAAACAATAGGACAGATTGGGTTCTATATCCTTAGCTAGCAACCAGTTTACTGCATAAAGCAATGGCAACCTACTGCAGGATAATCTTCTGCCCAGTCAGTCATGTCTCTTTCGAGACATGATCGACTAAAGCATGTATCACGTATGGCACTTAACTGACTACTCGTTCAGATTTCCTCGAAAGTCTAAACCACTACGTTTTGTATCCCTATTGTAAACAAAGTAATTTCTAAAAAAAGATAATGCATTTTAAAAATTTATTTAATGTTTTTCTCATATTAAATATTTAAATGTAAACAGATACATTTTGATTCGATAAAAACTTTTCTAAATTCTACGTATTGTGGTACTATGCATATCGGCGCAGAATCAGAAACTTGAGATCCGATTTCGAATTCCAGCTGAATTTATTGCATTCACTTCTGCGCAAATACACTTGGGAAAGGTATGAATACTTCCCTTCTCCCTCTAGTTATGGGTTAAATACCAAGACAGATTGTGTTCTATAGCCTTGATTGGCAACCAGTTTACGCAGAATGAATTTGCAACACACTACGAAAAAATTTTCTGCCTAGTCAGTCATGGATAGAAAAGAGACATGATCTCCTATGCATGTATCACGTATGGTACTTAAGTGGCTAATATTTTTACACACTTTTTAAAAAATCTTATACATCTTTTGTTTCGAATGATCATTCAGTTTGAATTGATAAAATCCTTAAATACTTATATCGGTTTAAATGCACTTTGTCCTGAGGAAATTTTTATGTGTGTTTTAAAAAACTAAATCAATAAAAAATGTGTGCCTATGATAAAATTGAGGGAAATATATAAATCATAATGGTTTTCGTGTTTGGTACACAGGAGTGTTCTTCCTCTATGTGGCGTATCCCTTCAGGAAGATGGCTACCGTGGCTCTCAACATTCCAATGTCCGTTTAAACTTTTGTTGTTTTGTCGTTTCTACCAAAATCTACTTCGCCATCCATTCGCTCAAACTCGCCAGTTAGGCTGCGCGTTGCTCTCCTCTGGCTCTCTTACCTTCAATCTACCTTGTGCCTTACAAATTTTCAGAGTTCTCTCTCCTTATTATGTCTCCCGGATATCTCAGTTTTCTCTTACGGATGTTGAGCATCACTTAAGTGCCATATGTGAAAAATGCTTTGGCAATCATGTCTAGAAAGTGACATGACTGACTGATCAGAAGTTTTTTTCCCGCAGTTGCCATTTCTTTCTGAGTAGACTGTTTGCCATCCAAGTCTATTAAACCCAATCTGTCCTGCGATTTACCTCAGAGCTGGAGGGAGAGGAGATGGGTTTTACCTTTCCCAAGTGTATTTGCACATTAGTGAATATAAGGAATTCAACTGCAATTAGAACACGACTCTCCGATTTCTCGTTTCGAGCCGATATTCCACTGCACCACAATGCACATCGATGTTGAGCATACGTGACCTTCTTTGTCATCATTGTCTCATGAACTTCATTGTTGCTCACATGTCCATGGATTTCTCAGGGTCTTTCTGCAGAGCTACTCTTCTGTTGATTCAAGTCAATTCTTCATTTGTGAGGAGATTGTCCAGCATTCACTGCTATATAAGAGAAAAGATACTACATAACATTTCAGTACTCTTTTCTTTGTTTCTTAATACTTTTCTCCGCTCTTGGAAAACATTTTTCACTATCCCAATGCATCTTCGGATTTCCGTGTTGCCCTTTCCGTCCTTTGTTAATACGCTTCTCAGATATCTAAATTGTTGTACCTGTTTGTTTTTCAGTCTGTAATTTGCATGTTAGACTGTTACTTTTGCTAACAACCATTTCCTTGCAACTGATGCTTAGTCCTTTCATCTTATTTTCTTTTTCAGCCTTCTATTGAAGTTCTTGTAATTTACCTTTTGCATTTGCTATCAACATTGTGTCATATGCATATCTCATGTTGTTTAGATTGTGGCCGCTATTATTGAATGATGTAAGACTTCTCTCAGAATAGTATCTCAGTATTGGTTGAAAAGATCTGATGAGGAGACGAATACTTCTTTTGTAAATCATTTCCCATCCATATGCAGGCCGTATTCTTGATTATAAATCGAAGTTTCTTAACAGTTCTAGCAACCTGATTTAAATAATGCCAAGCTACTCGACATGTTACATGCCACAAAGAGCTGTGACTTTTAGCTCCATTTATCGAATGAACATCAAAATCAAAGATCACTTTTGAAATATGTTTTCCATGGTTTCTTTAATTCTATCCTGGCTATTTTCCTCAGGATAGACGAGATTGAAATTGAGTTCATGAACATCAATAAATGTTTTAATGCGAAGTAAACACAAGTTGATGCATGTTTCAATTACTTTTCGCCAATACTATTTGTCATGGGACTAAGCGTCAGGTCATATGCAAACTAACTAAGCTTAGCTTTTTCTCAAGACACAGCTGCGAAAATGCAACCTTGCCAAATTTAAATAAATTCTAATGTTATTAGAACGCAGCATTGAGCATGGAAATACAAAAAATATTTTTATGTCGGTAATATTTGGTTGATTTTTTTTTGTTAGTTTTTTGAAATCATGATAACAACTAATTATGGTTGAATTTTAAATGGGCCACCCGGTGAAAACCAAATTCATTACAGATTTGTCATATTAATCATTACAACCTGCCGAGACACTTCTGGTATAGAAAAGTGTCACGTCGCCTCAATAAGGAAATGCTAATAGCAAAATTATATATATATATATTTAATATATATATATTATGGACTCTCCCGTCGATTTCGACGTATGAGTGTCTAACACAGTTAGACGGCTACACAGAGAATTGTTTAGAGTGGTGAATGCTTGTGTAGCACCATCCACACTTTTTGGAACTGCAGATAACAAACAAACGGTGCAGAAGTTTGCCACGGATCGCATGGACGGATTAATACCTTTCCCAAGGGTACCAGTGCGTAAGTGAATGCAGCCTATTCGACTGGAAATCGAACTCGGCTCATTTCTCTTTCCAAGCCGATATCCACTGCACCACAACACACATCCGTCAATAATCGCTTACAGCACCTAGTATTCCCAAACGGTCACCCATCTAGTACTGACCATACTCAACGTTGCTTAACTTCGGTGATCGAGCGAGAACCGGTGTATTCAACGTTATATATATTGTCATCCGCAGACAGATTTGTTTCGCCGTATCACAGCTCATCAGTACGGTTAGACTCCGATTGCTTTTATTACCCGGGATTATATATATATATATATATATATATATATATATATATATATATATATTACAAGAAACTGAAAAGGAATATATATATCTATATATATATTCATCAGAACTAATTGTAGGTTATTTTCGTTTCGAATGAGCGGAAGAGATTGTAATCATAAAATTGCTGAAAATAGTCACACGTGCACACACACAAACACGTATACATATAAATGCCCACACGCACACACATAGTTGCACGCTTGTACAAATTATTTGAAACTAGTGCTTTACTTACTCAAAGAAAGCGTAAGAAAATTGTAACTCTGTACGAAAACATTAGCAAGCCTCATAAAGTGATCGCAGGTATTGTTGGTGTCAGCCTTTGAACTCTCAGTCATGTCATCAAGGCAAAATAAAAACTAGATCCATCAAGCAAAAACATGAAAGAAAATCCGGTCGGAAGAGATAACCAACCCCAAGATATATATTGCTGCACATCACTGCAACTAACTTAATCTGAGAGAAACGTATAAATCAATTACACCCTGTCACTCCAGTAGGTCTAACACTGACTATAAGATTAAAAATAGGAAACTAAAGCACTTGTTTCAATTAATTTGCACAATGATGTATATGGATTAATGTCATGAATCTCATCTTTTATGTTGTTGGTTTGGATGGTTGATTTTGTTTAAAGACATATAATCCTCTATTCGTTATTTCCTACTGAAATCTATTTGAGAACAAACCATAAGGTACAGATAAAATGGAAGGGAATTCCACAGGCGGGAAGTGCAAGAAACGAAGCTGCTGGAGTAGAACGTGCGTTTACAATTGATTGGTTTCACAGTAAAAGGGTAAGACCTAGTTGCTAATCTTGCAGCTCGATTAAATTTATAAATAGGAGGCACCAGTGAGTTAAGTTCATCGGAGTAGAAGCCATGAAAGTATTTGTAGAAGAGACACACGGAATCCACATTGCGCCGGTGAGAAAGTGACTGTATCTGAGCTGCCAAGTCGGGATCTATTGCATTACAGATTCTCTGTTGGATTTTGTCAAGGACACCTAGGTGGATAGCAAGGAGCACCTGACCAGATATGGCAGCAGTATTCAATGAAGATTCTTTTAGTCTTGTCGTAATTGGTAAGCATGTTTTTCTTTTATATTTCTTACCACAGTTGAACTGGATTGTGTTCTTACAATTATTTGTTAATTTTCCCTCTTTGGGTAATCTTACTCGGAAGAGATACCTGCAGAGTCTTGAGCAGCGTCTAGAGATTGTACTGATGTCATGAGCCATGGTATATGGAATTAGAATAATCTAAATCCGGGAAATAAATAATTTCCTTTCAAAATTCCCAAAAGTATCACCTGAAGAAGGCCGGATCGTAAAATTCATAAAACGTCGTGAATGTGACAAGAAAGATGAGTACAGCAATTTGAAAAATATTAATAATGTTAATTGAATACCTACTTTGTACGATCAATGAATAATGTCATAATTGAGTAGAATTATTAAAGACATATATTCACCTATCTTTTTTTAAATCATCTCACCCCAAGCAAGGCATTCCACTGCCACTATTGCGCATGGGGCTACATAGGGGAAGGTAAAGAGAAGGAGTGGATAGACATAGGGAATGTCAGGAGAAAGGTGATAGATGAGTAAGGATAGCGAGGATGAGTGTCGGGCAGATGGGAAGAGTGCTTGATAGAATGGGAGCAGGTTAGTGTGTTAGGAGGTGTCTATCGACCTTACATTTAAAGTCCTGGAGATTGTAGCCGTCGGGGAAGCAATCGTTTGGAAGAGAATTCCACAGTCGGGAAGTGCGAGGAAAGAAACTGTTGGAGTAGAAGTTACGGCTGCATTTTATCGGTTTCACTGTAAAAGGGTGGGATCTAGTTGCTAATCTAGTATCTCGTGCAAATTCGTATTTAGGGGGCACCAGTGATCTAAGTTCATCGGAGCAGAAGCCGTGAAAGTATTTATAGAAGAGACACAGCGAAGCCACGTCTCGCCGGTGGGAGAGAGACTGCAGGCGGTCTGCCAAGTCGGTATCTATCACATTACAGACCCTCCTCTGAACCTTATCGAGAAACCCGAGGAGAACAGCAGGGGCACCCGACCAGATATGGCAGCAGTATTCAATGCACGGGCGGATGGTAGATTTGTAAATGTGCAGGATAGATTTAGACGGAAAAAACTTCCGGGCCCTACATAGAGAACCGACTTTCATAGCAGCGGATTTAGCAATGGATTCGATATAGTCATTCCATTTGAGGTCCGCTGAAATCATCATTGAATACATGTTATGTAGGATCGTTGAGAGCATTCATAGTAAAATTATTAATGGCATACATTGTACAATTAATGAATACATGCTTTCACTCCAAGAAAGATAATAAAACCACTGATTCACGAGTGGTTACTAAGTTTGAATAAAAGAGAAAACAAACATTAATATCAAGTTTGATCTTCAAAAATATAAAGGCAATGTTAATTCGTCATTTTCTGTGTGAATTTCTGTTCTTTCCTTATTCACTCTCTTTTATAATCCTTTACTATTTTTGTGTTCATTCACACTTAATGACCCATTGAATCTTAGTGAATTTGTTGCCTTGAATGTGCAGAAATGATTAAAAATAACCATTCTTTGCTCTAACCAGAATTTGCTAGAATGGATACTTCGTATTTGAGGAATCTATATCTGATAATGTATGTTCGGTAGATAACGGTGGAGAATAAGGAATCAGAGAGCTGGGTTCGAATTCCAGGCGGGTTAGTTCACTTACGCGCAAGTACCCTTAGGGAAAGGGTTAAAAATCAGTCACTTCTTTCCCCTTGATTATGAGTTAAATAGCAGGACAGACTGGGACCTATAGTCTTGGTTGTCAAAAATTCAGCAGCAGAAAGAAACGGCTGTCTAGAGCGGGAACATATTCTGACTGATCAGTGTATGCTGTGTATCGCATATGGAATTTAACACAGTAACTGGTTTCAAATAGAAAGTATCATCAGTGAATGACGTTAGAATTAATAAAAATCTCGGTTTAAAAATAAAAGTATTAATTCTTTAGAAATTAAAATTGCTGAGTACATACATCATACAAGTATTAAATAATAATTAAGCATTAAACACTAATTAAACAGTAAACAATAATTAAAGACTTACACTATATTAAGTAAGTTCATATATGTACGAGAATTACTTAAATGAGATGTAGAATTGTTACGTTGGTGCCTTCTACGTTTATCAAATAACTAGCAGTATAACACAGCGTTATTCGGGTGTAATGAAAGCTTTAAAACTAATCCATGGTCCTGGAGCTCAGACTCTGTGAACGTTGGCACGAAAGACTAAAAACCAATAGTTGTTTCCAGTTAAAGCGAAATCGTAGACTGAAAGAAAAATGAATGGATGTAAGTCAAATTTTGATTTCCTGGTATCGATATCAAATAAGGTTTTTTCGTCGTAAACTGAATTTTGAAAGCTAAATAATTCCTCTGAGTAAATGGTATCATGGCTGAAACTAAGAACTACAAATATACCTACTTAGAGCCAAACCCGAAGCAAAAACTAAAATAAAAGGGCTGAAAAACTGATTTTGATCGGACCCGGTAGGATATCGAGGTATCGATTTCCAATATCGGAATCAAATAAGTCATCCAAGGATATAACTGCAACCTTGAAACTTCTGAATATCGTTTGTATGTCTTTGTCTATGAGTGTATCAAATTTGATTAAAATCGGACCATTCCTTCTATAACTCGATTTTTTCGATTATCGATTTTCGATATTTATTGATGGTACCTCGACACAAAACCTAGCTAAGAACACTCCCAGACGCTTATAGTACAACTGTGTTAATTTTCAAGAAAATCGGTTCAGCCGTTTTGGAGTCTATAGGTAACAGACACACACACACACACACACACACACACACACACACACACACACACACAAAGTTCCATTTATAAATGAGTTTAAATAGATTACAGTCTTAACCTTGGACGATCTCTTCGTTTGGAAATACAGAAACCCACAACGTGATTCAGACACGAATCCTATACTCTTGTTAGTTTGTTTCCACCTATTTTTTAATTCCATAAAATTCATGACGTGTTACTTCAAATAACTTTTACCTGGTTGCATTTCTTTTTTCAACTTGTCTTGAACTCCATTCTCTCAGGTTCATCAAATATCATATTCACTAACTTCTGCTTCTCTAGTCTTCCGTATTATTCTATGAGTGTAAAATTACCAAAATTCGTTTCCTCGGTAATCCCTATTTATTTTTGAATTTCCTCGTTGTTGACACGGTATTTTCAGCATTCATAGTTTCAGGACGCTTCTTTCTCTGAGAGGAAATTGCTTTCCATCAATTGCCATTCAAGAGATTAGATATTGCATCGAGAAACGGAAATTATACATAGAATCGTCTGCACGAGAAATAATTTTGCCAAACTCCACAAAACTGATACAAAACCCAAACATTTACCTGAAAACTAGAGATATGCCCTGAAATACGCACGTGAGATCGAGACTTTCATATACATATCATGCATAGCGCTGAACCCGTTCGGAAATATCTAAACTGTCAGTTGCATTCAGCCACTTTCTCACAACAATAGTTACAAATGGGTTATGACAAAGAGCATTTTTCTTAGAACATTGGAAACTGGTGCCACAGTATCACGAAAAACTTTAATAAAAATAACAGGAACTACACCACATAACAATATCAACAACAGCCGAATGAAACCCTTATAAATAATGTAAACCTTTGCAAACTTTTATATATTCATTTTAGAAATTAGATATGTCTTAGAAACATTTTATATTAAAAAAAATATTAAACATAAAATATATTGAAAAAGGTATTTACAGCTTTGTTCCATTCTTTCCTCCCAGAAGGCATTTTTGATTGAAATTTTTTATCAAAGACTTTTTAGATCTTTCTAAAAATTGAAATACATTTTTTATGGAATGGATGATAATTAGAATCCGAAAGTGAAAATGACAGTGATCGCATCTCATTGGAATTTGTAATTAAAATTTAAATTTAAACTCATCTTGTTTACTGCTACAACTGAAAAGTGAGTTATAACATTACTCGGTACCCTATATTCTGACCTGGAGCTACAGATTTACAAACATAGCACTGTGCCCAATAAGAGAAATCACATCACTTGAAGAAATTTGAATAGGAACAATAACTAAAATAGATCCCACGTGTAAATAATAGAGAATATAGTGACTTATCCAAGATTTTTATGTGTTACATTACTTCTAATAGAATATCACTAAGACAACATGCTATCAATAGTGGAAAACGCGAAAACAGCAAGTCATCTTGAGACATTTGTTTTGAAAACTTATTTTAAAGAAAGATTTGTTTCCACAAGACTGGTTGAAAAACAAATTTGTAAGCTAGTCTACTCTGTCTTTAACTGAGATGATGCTGTATAGTTGCTATTCTAGGCTCTTCATCATCTTCTTATTGATTCTTGTAATTATTCCCCTTCCCTTTATTCCTTCTTATTCTTCATTTCTCCCTCTCCATCTTTTTTCTTCATCTTATTCATCCTGTGCCGTTGAGTTTTTCTTCTTCTTATATCTCCGAATAATACTTCGTCTTTTTTATTCATCTTCTGCTTTATCATTTTTTTCTTGATTCTTTTTCTTCGTCCAAATAATTTTTCTTCTTTCTTGGTGTAGGTTGTTTTTTAATTTTTTCTTACAGTTTCTTTTTCGTTGTCTTGATTCTACTTCTTCTTCTTCTTGCTGATTTTCGTCATTTTTCTTCTTCTTGATTCTTTTAATTTGTCTTCTTTTTTCTTCTTGATTCTACTAATTCCCTTTCTTCCTGATCCTTCTAATTCTATTTCTTCTTTTTCTTCTTCTTAATTCTACTAATTTCTTTTTCTTTTTCTTCTTCCTGATTCTCCTAATAATTCTTCCTTTTCCTGATTCTTCTTCTTCTTCTTCTTCTTCTTCTTCTTCTTCTTCTTCTTCCTGATTCGTCTAAGTCTTTTTCTTCTTCATGATTCTCCTCATTCTTCTTCTTCTTTTACTTCCTGATTCTCCTGATTCTTCTTATTATTCTTTCAGATTCTACTTCTACAACTTTTTGCTTATTTCTTCTTTGCCTTGGTTCTTGGTTCTTCTTTTTCCTTATTCATTTTTTTCTTCTACTTTTTGCTCTAAATGATGCTTCCTCTTCCTGTTTGTACTTATTTCTTCTTCATATTCTTCTTACTTAGATTTTTATTTATTCATTTCCTGAATATTTCTTCTTCCTGAATCATCTTCTTTTTTCTTAATTTCTTTCTTCTTCTTCTTCTTCTTGCTTCTTATTCTTCATCTTCTTCCTGATTCTTATTCTTCATCTTGATTCTAGTTAGTCATCTTGATTCTTCTTCTATCTGATTTTTCTTACTGAATCTTTTTCTTCCTGAATCTTATCTTCTTTGATTTCTGCTACTTCTTCTCCCTAATTCTTTTTTCTGATTCTTCCTTATTCTTCTTGATCCTTTCTGATTTTCTCTAATTCTAAGCGTAAATAACATTGTCTGTTCACAATATAACTAAAAAAAATAAAAATAAAAATGCGTAACAGTTGAAAGCTTGCATTGTGTGAAAATTATGTTTTTTTATTATAGTTCGAGTGCAGTGGGATTTGAATATATATTCATGTCATTCCTGTAAAATAGAATTTCTTTCAATCATATTTTAGAATGCTGATATATCTTAACTTTGAATACATGACGCGTACATTATGTGTAATCTCTGGTTACGTTGTGGCATAACGATATCACAATATTTGCGTTTCGCAGACATGTTCCTTTTTATCTAAAATATCAAGCTCATTCGCTTATATCAATCTTATTTGTCTTTTTCACTAAAGAAAGAATCCTTATAAAAAATCTGCCAAGGCTAGTTTAACGAATAATGAAGTCCCAGGAGTATCTATGGCGTGTTGTGTCATAAACATGGTGCTGTTTGTTGAAATTAAGAAATGCAGCTATTTTGTCTTTATTGAATATTTTTCACATGCTAATTGAAATTTGGTTCTTTTATAGCGATTACATTAATAGAGTTGCATATATCAGAAGCTAACCCATAGTTAAATGATTAGTTTGATATTTATTTAGAATTGTCTACAAGTTCATTCTATTAGGGAACCAAAAATATTCGTTCCGTTTTCCACATGAAAGATTCGTATTTATATGTTGAGATATTTTTAGACTATTTTAGATATTTATTTTATTTTTAACCTAATACAGGTATACTTTGGGTTACGTCGTTTCTAGTTAAGTCAGTTTCAATTATAAGTCGTTTGTCAAAAGAAGAATAAATATATAGAAAAATAAAAATCAAGTTTAAATCATTTTATTCGTCTTTACGTTTGTCTGCCACAAATATTGAAGACATAATATCACTAGAAAAACATTAAAAGCACAATATATTATGTTACTATAAAATAAAAAAAATTATAAAAACATAAAATCATATGGAAATACGTATATTTACAGTAAATGTAAATATTGTTAAATTAGAAAAAAGTTCATTTTTACTATCGCAAAATAACTTTAATAAATGAATTGCAAAAACATTTTATTTCATAATGTTTTAAAACAAACCACCTTCACAAAGAGTCCGCAATTTACGGTAAAGATCACCAAATTGTAAACATATATGTACATACATTTATTCGTAAATTTGACATCTATTTTTCTGTACAATAATAAAAACTAAAATTTATTTGTTTATAAGCTTAAAATATATTCTAATTGAAATATATGAATAAAATTGCATTTATTAATAAAATATAGAATTGGGAATGCTTATTTGTGGTTAAGCCTAGTGATAAGTAAATTCGGGTAAAAGTAAATTTGACTTAAGTTGTTTTTTAAATTAATTCGCCTCTTCTAGAACAAATTATCAGCAAAAGATGAGATATTGCTATACATTATAAAAAATAATTGATAATTAAGGCCTTTGAACTTACCGAGCGCCCATAGCTCAGAGGTAGAATCGCCGACTAACGCCAATTCAGTCGGGTTTCAATCATGGGGAAAAAGCAATCGGAGTGTAAACGTACTGATGAGCTGGGATACAGCGAAACAGATCTGCGGATGACTATTTACACTCTCACACCATGATTGAGCTCTCTGGAAGAATGGTAGACTTTGAAAAACAGTAGCTACTCTAGCAAATAGACCTCGTTCATTCAGCAATGAATTAGAACACTCTCAGATATTGAGCGTGTATAATGAGAATATATGATCTAAAAAGTCTGCCTTTCTTCTACCGAGCGCCCATAGCTCAGAGGTAGAATCGCCGACTGACGCCAGTTCAGTCGGGTTAAAAACCTGGGTAAAAAGTAATCGGAGTCTAACCGTAGGGATGAGCTGTGATACAGCGAAACAGATCTGTCTGTCTGCGGATGACAATATATATATATATATATATATATATATATATATATATTATATGAAAATGAATTGGAAGTATTTACAATTTATAAGGTTCTGTTAAATTCTAACATTGAGTTCTCATCAGATTACGATTCCCCGTAGAATTTATCTTTCAAATTACAAATATATTATAAATCATATATATATATATATGACAAATTATAGTTTTAAAGTATGCTATATTTATAGGATAAAGTGCTTATTATTAGTGATAGAGCATATTTAAATATAAAAGTCAACATTGAAGTTAATATTCAGGGGTGACACACTTTTTGCTGCTAGGCGCAATCACCAAGACCCGTAGCAGGAAACAGTATGTCACCTGAGTATTGACTTCAATGTTCACTTATATATATATATATATATATATATATATATATATATAATTAGACATTTTTATTCCTTGTTGGAATTTTTATAGCAATTTTAGACATAAGCTATATTGAAGAAAATATCGAAAAGATTTTGTTTTACGATACAACAAATTTTTTATACTACTTCAAAATTCTCTCTTTCCTGGAAAAATATTTGCTTTATTTTTCAGATCAAATACTTTTTAGATTTTTCAAACATTTAGAATACAAATGTGTTTATATTGTGTAATGAATTTGAATGCACTCCATTGTAATTTAAAATTTATCTTGTTGATGATTCCAACATAGTTTACTCTTACGACTGAAAATTGAGTTTGAATGTTACGGGATGCCTTACATTGTGGATCCGTGCTACATATTCAAAAACAGAATTTTACTAAATAGCAGAAACCACATCACTTGAAGACTGTCAACGACAGCAAAAACTAAACTGGCTCAGTTAACTCAACGTATTGTCATAAACAACTTTTAACATTCTTCTCTCCCTCTCAGTCAGTCAGTCAATCAGTTGAGTGCCATAAGTGATATACACTTAGGCGATCATGTCTCGAAAGAGACATATCTGAGTAGGTAGAGGATTTTACCGCAATAGGTTGCAATTATATTTTGCGGTAGATTTGTTGCTAATCAAGACTATAGAACCCAATTTATCCTGCTATTTAGCACATAGCTGGAGAGAGAAGCGACAGATTAATACCTTCCTAAAGAATATTTGCGCATAAGTAAATGCAACGAATTCAACTGAAATTCGAACTCGTCTCTCTGATTTTTCGTTCAGAGTTTATATCCACAGCATTTCAACAAACATTTAAGGAAGAAAGCCGTTGGCATTATCTTAGAACTCTGCACAATTTTATGTAGTCTTTTTAAAAATTAGGTATTTTCTTGGTATTTTTCGGAGTCAATTATTTTTTATAATTTTAGACATTAAGCATACTGAAGAAAATATTTTCAGTTTTGTTCTATCCGGTTAAGCAATTTCTAATACAACTTGAAAATTTTCTCTCTACCCAGAAAGCTTTTTGATTGAATTTTTCTGATCAAAGAATTTGTAAGTCTTCCAAACAATTGAAATATGAAAGAGTGTATTTTCCGAAATGGATAGTAATTCGTAACTGAAAGTGAAACTGAAATTATATTAGTGAAAGTGTAATTTGTTGATGACGTCAATAGTGTTTACTGTTACCTTTGAATGGTGTGTTCTAGCGTTACTTGGTACCCACTATCTGTGGCCTTCTGCTAAAGTAAATATTCGTAAACAAACAGTGCATCTGTGTGGACTAATAGCTACTGAAATAATTTGGTTGATTATTACTGATTAGTTAATTCTATTCTTACTAACCAGGCTTGAAGTTTAGCACTCAGTCTTCTGGAGAAACAAATCCGGTATCTACCGCTTTCTATGTTAAAAATAGAAATTACGTTTATGTTCGTTCTTATATACTGTGCTGTACGAAAATATTAGGACAAGAACTATTTTATCCTTTGTGAGTCATATTGACAGAAAAAAAAAATTAATTGGAGTAATTTTATTTGATTTACTCAACAAATGCTTTAACAAGAAAAAATACTTGTTACAAAATAAATTGAATATTTAGTACAATAGCCTTTCGCTTTGCAATAATCAAATAATTGCGACAATTTACCAATCGCATCAGCTGTGCCCAGACTTGATGAATTTCAGCGCTGGCATTGTGTTGACGTGGCTATCGACTCGGAACGAGAAATCTGAGAGCCGAGTTTGTGTTCAAGTTGAATCCGTTGCATTCATTTACGCCTAAATACTCTTAGGAAAGGTATTAATCCGTCTCTTCTCCTCTCTACTGTGGATTAAATAGCAGGATAGATTTGGTTATATTTCTTTGGTTAGCAACCAGATTACTGCAGAAAATAATAACAGCCTACTGCGGGAAAATCTTTTAACCAGTCCTGAATGCCTCTTTTGGGACATGATCACCCAACCGTATATGACATATCACATTTGATTGACTAGATTACAGCAAGATTTAATCATTTTACAAGTTGAAATAGTTATATCAAATCGTAAGTTCTATGCTTACCGTTTCTTCTCTCGCGCTTATAACTTGTGGAACCCTCTTCTGACATCTTTCTTTACTGTTAACATGCAAATTTAAAGAATTAAAAGAAATGTAAAACTTTATCTTAAGACTTCTTCATTTCTGTTAGTTTATTCTTCTCTTTCCTTAATAATATTTTACTTTTTAATATTCTTTCTGTTGTGGAGTCTTGTTTAGAAAACCACACAATATAATAATAACACAAAAAAGATAAGAGAGGAAAAAAGGTAAGTGTATTGAACAAAAGATATACAACCAGTACACAGTTAGTAGATTCAGGAATAATTGTTAGTGGAAGTCAAATATATACAAAGACGTAAGTCCGTGTAATAAGTCTATATTCTTGCTGACCAACGAGTGGCGATTCAACTACTCTGACAAACAACAACTACTCTATATTTAGTTGTCCCTCCCAGTAAGGGCAACATGTGACACATGGTAAGTTATGACTGGGATTTCCGGGCTATATGGCCCGGCCAAAAAATGTTTGTCTATTTTTGCCCAGTCGTGCTTCTACCTTTCGGTGGAACCACGACTGGGTTATTGCTCTCTGCTCGGAAGCTGAGAGCGCCCTCTACCCGAAGGCAGAGTGCTGACAGTGTCGTAGCAGAGTACAGCTACTCATTATTTAGTTGTCCCTCCCACTAAGGGCAACATGTGACACATGGTCAGTTTATAGCTGGGCTTTCCTGGCTATATGGCCCTGCCAAAAAATGTCTGTCTATTTTTGCCCAGTCGTGCTTCTACCCTTCGGCGGAACCACGACTGGGTTATTGCTCTCTGCTCGGAAGCAGAGAGCGCCCTCTACCCGAAGGCAGAGACCTGACAGTGTCGTAGTAGAGTACAACTACTCATTATTTAGCTGTCCCTCCCAGTAAGGGCAGCATATGACACATGGTCAGTTTATATCTGGGCTTTCCGGGCTATATGGCCCGGCCAAAAAATGTCTTTCTATTTTTGCCCAGTCGTGCTTCTACACTTCGGCGGAACCACGACTGGGTTATTGCTCTCTGCTCGGAAGCAGAGAGCGCCCTCTACCCGAAGGCAGAGAGCTGACAGTGTTGTAGTAGAGTACAACTACTCAACTACCGTTCTCTGTTGACAGGATTATTTGTATACCATGGAAGAGTCCATAGAGTGTGTGAAAAGGGGTTACAACCCAACACTTTCACACTCAGTAACTTCTTGCTTATGGGGGCTTTATTGATTTGCTTGGAAAAAAATTATAATAGAGAACAAACAGCTGTTATTTCTGGGACACAAAATGAGGAAAGTAGGTTAAAACAATTTAATACTCACAAGACCGTAATATATACTTAGAGCATTCTTATATTCAGTAAGATGTTCAGACACTTGAACATCCTTCTGTCCTCACCGATAGAATATCAGGAGAGATTTCTTCCGTTTTCTGGGAAGACGACTCTATAGTGGTGTTGCTCTCTTTCCAACATAAAAAAAACTCAAACAAATGACAAGGGTATTACACACACAAAAATATACGGACAAACGCTTTATACAGAACTGATATACAAACACAGCGGGCAAAAATAGAATACTTACTTTCCATTTGTTATACATACACATCCACTCAGGTAATAAAAAGGTCAATTTTATTTATACACTTACGTTATCAATGGGATATTTAATATTTAATAAATGCAGAAGAACATCTAACTGTGTTTCATCGACTCCGCAAAGGCATTCGACAAAGTATGACACAAAGACCTGATAGAGACACTTGACAACCTTGACACATTCGGGAAAGATATTAGATTAATCAAGAACCTGTGCTGGCAGCAAACTGACAGCATATGCACAAGAAATTAATTCAGCGGATACACAAAGATAGAAAGAGGTGTAAAACAAGGATGTCCCTTCTCTATTCAACCTGTACATCGAGATAATTCTGGGAATCTTAAAAGTCCTGCCATGATTTGTCATTGGTGGCCGCAATCTGAACAATATAGGTTACGCAGATGAGACAGTGGTGATAGCAGATACAGGTAAGAAACTACAAGACCTTCTACGGGAGGTAGTTAAAGAAAGCTGAAAGAAAGGAATACATATCAACTACAAGAAAACTGAATGCATAGTAATAAGTAAAAAGAGGATCTCAAAATGCCAATTACAAGTTAAAGATACTAAAATCAAATAGATGCAGAAATTTAAATTTTTTTTTTAATCATATCACCACGAGCAAGGCGGTAACGCCACTGATGTGCAGGGGGTACGTAAGAGTGAAAAGATTGGAAAAGAGAAAGCCGGAAACTACATCCTAAACAGGGAACAAGGGATGAGACTCTACACCTGTTCAATAGACGTGGGTGGAGTGTGAACCGGGTGATAGTTCAGTCTATCTCATCCAATTGAAAATAAAATTTAAAAAAAGAAAATTGAAAAGATTGGAAAAGAGAAAGCCGGAAACCACATCCTAAACAGGGAACAAGGGATGAGCCTCTTCACCTGTTCAAAAGACGTGGGTGGAGTATGAACCGGGCGATAGTTCAGTCTATCTACTCCAATTGAAAAAAAAAAAAGAAAAAAGAAAAGTGAAAAGATTGGAAAAGAGAAAGCCGGAAACTACATCCTAAACAGGGAACAAAGGAAGCGCCTCTTCACCTGTTCAATAGACATGGGTGCAGTGTGAACTGGGCGATAGTTTAGTCTATCTAATCCAATTGCAAAAAAAAAAAAAAAAGAAAAGAGTGAGAAGATTGGAAAAGAGAAAGCCGCAAACCACATCCTAAACAGGGAACAAGAGATGGGCCTCTTCACCTGTTCAATAAACGTGGGTCTGCGAAGTTTTCTAACAGAGGACGGAAAGTTCGATACGGAGATTCGAAGGCGTAGTGGCATGGCCAAGGATGAATTCAAGATTCTGAGTGGAAAATTAAGATACAGAAACTTTTTCCTGGACACAAAGAAAAGAATACTGGATTGTCATGTGATGTCAGTCCTTCAATATCGTAGCGAATACTGGACAATATTATCGAAGGAGACTGGTTCTACAGAAGGATGCTGAGGATGCCATGGACAGAACATCTGAGCAACGATGAGGTTTTGGATAGGATAGAAACGAAAAGGAAAGTGATAATTAACATCAGGAAAAACAACTAAAGTTTTGGGCACATGTAATGAGGAAAGACTGTTTGGAGAAACTGATGCTTACGTGAAAAATAAAGGGGAAAAGAGAGAAGGGACATCAATGCATGACATACTTGATTGACGAGCAGATGGATGGTGGAGCGAGGATTGAGTGGGATAACTGGGAAAGGGGTATTAAGAACAACAATGGATAGGTAGATGTGGAAGGCCATGATCGCCTACATCCTGAAGGACACAGCATATAGAAGAAGTATTCTATCTTAAGCACATTGACCTAGGCTAATGCTTGGAAGAAGAATATACAAGAAGACAAAGAAGAACACTCAATAAGAAGATAAGACTGAAGAAGATGACGAAGGAAGAAGAACAAATACGAAGAAGAAGAATCCGCGATTTGTTGAATTTTCGGAACTCATTTTCCGCGTATTAATAGCAAAATGGAAGTAAAGAAACCGAAAAATCGGAAATCTACGCGTGAAGTCAGTCTGCAGTGAATAACATTTTCTAACCGTGGTTAGGGGGTGAGATAAACAGCGACAAGAAGTTCCATATTTTTCTTCACGATAAAATGAAAAAAAGGTAAGTTTCTTCAATAAACAAATATCAATTTGCGTTCAGCATATACATTTTCACGGACATAGGGATGTTTTGGAAAGATTTGAAGGGGTAAAGACGTTCGGTCCTCAAACGAAAATTTACCACGTTGTATTTTTTATAACGTTTTACATTTTTGCATAGTTTATATTTATATGTATAACCATCGATCATGATTCAAGCAATAAAGTTACAAAGATTCTACAGAACTTGCTGGCCACGTGTGGGAGCCAAGACATAAGAACAAAATAAAACCCTAATATACGTTGGATTACTTTGCAAAAAAATGCAAGACTTATAGTATTGGAAATATGAGCAGAATGTTTCAAGAAGAAAAGATTGCGATTATGTTGTATCCAGAGCAAGGCAATTTTGGAATAGGAGATTTGAAATAATGACAGCTTGCAAAAGGAAGTATCTACTGAAATATTATGAACCCCAAATTTGATCTCGTCGAGAGATACCTGTTTGCTCGTCTAGGGCTGGAAAAATGAACGTAGCCCCCTAAATGGCGTAAGATGGTAGGTCTAGAATGGCTGGACATTCGAAACTAATTCTTAGAGAGTGTAAAACACGACGATCACGTAGCGCTGATAAATTTGTATAGGTCCTATCATCAATATATGGCTGCTGTCACTGGATTCTAACCCGAATTTTGCAAGTAAATGGGTATCCTGTATCGACCCTCTAGTCCTGTGGTACAGATAAACGGAAGGCGGTCGAGCACTTTTGCGCTTTCTCAGTCGGTTCCTCAGAATTGTACACTGTCACCATTAATGTACACTTTGGCGTTGGAACCTCTCCTTCGCCAACTCTGGATCAGGCTGTGGGTGAATTCATTTTCATGCTAGTGCTCAATCCAGGATTTCTGCGTACACCCATGACGTATCTATTTTCGTGTCGTATCACTAGTACATCAATATGGTACAAAAGTCACTTGAACGGTACGAGATTATTATGAAGAAAGAATAACCCAGTCAAGTCTTCAGGTTTGCGGTTAGGTACCTGAAAAAGCATCGCTCCTACGGGGCAGTTTAGTTGGGGTGACAAACACGTTTGCATTTATGGGGAAAACAATTTTGTTACAGACAGTTTTCATGAAAAGGTAGGTGAAAATGGTGTGCTTTGTTCGACTGACGGAGCCTTGATTTTCTTTTTCATGTAGATATTGACGTTCTATGTTTAACAATTTAGCGTTGACAGTTCTCTACTGCCGGTTCCTGACATTCTCTTTTTGTTATGATTCATGTCAATATTCCAAACCTTTCCAGTTTGTTTTTGTCACCTTTTATTTTTTTTTCATCTCGACTGTGTCTGTCTTTGATTTTCCCAATCCACCATTCATTTTATCCTCCCCTCTCCGCTAGTGAGTTAGTTTCTTGATACCGGCAGATTACAGCGGAAGTTATTTTTTACTTTGAATGTTTTGTTATAATTTATATATGTTTTGTAGGTTCATCTACTCTCACCTCATTCTAAGGTAATATATTTTCATATATTTTTGTAGAGTCATCCCTTCCCCCCTATTTTGCAGGTTTATCCGCTCTCTCCTCATTTCACAAAATATTTATATTCATTATTTTATATGTTTTGTATTTTAATAAATTATTTTGTATTTTTATATATTATTTTTTTATTTTTATAAAAAAATATAAAACATATTATTTTTAAACATTTTATAAAAAAGACATATTTAAATTTTATTTGTGTATTTTTTAATATTTTGTATTAGTCATTTAATGAATGATTTTGAGCTTTTATTTTGCATTATTTTGTATTTTTGTATATTTCACACGTTTTTAGTTTAATTCATTCCCATAATTTCAGGAGTATATATAATTTTTTATATTTTTCTAAGGAGAAAAGAAATGGACGTTTCGTACTCTTTAACATAACTTAATTTTGATGTCTTGTGGCTTTTTGTAGACTCTATGCGAATTTGTGTAATTGTCGTATATGTAGGACTAATTGATGATAGATGTGCTCTTTTGGTGAATGACCTAAATGTAATGAAAATGCGTGTCGTGAATTTGATTTAAAGGTCAAACATAATTAATGTTCCCTATACTTACATTACTTTCTCTTCTGTTGTTTACTAAAACTGTTATATTTGATAACACTAAGTAACTTTTACTGACTTAGGAAACATTCATTGGCTGAAAACGCGGTAGAGGAAAAAAGTTTCGATTCCTAACATTTTACATGTCATATATATATATATATATATATATATAATATTTAACACATATACATATATATTGATTCTATATATTATGATATCATACATATATATATGTGTTTATATGTTTATACACACATATATTATGATGTTCACTTGCAACCCAACATTTCTTTTTACTTACCAATATTACTGTGTATTTTATGCCCTATTACTGTCTTTCCTAGTCAGTATTACAGATCATCTTTTCTACTAAATCACCAGCTTTCTTTTCATTTCCTCATCGGATGTATCAGACACGTCATGTCTGATTTAAGTTACAGAAAGAACTTCTCGCCAACTCAGCTGCGTCAGACAATTATAGAGCGAAAAGATTACCGTCAGGTCCACGCCTTCCGCCATTCAGTCTGAGATACATATATATAATCAGTCTGAGGTAGATATTTAGATATTCAGATATTCAGATAGCTAGCTAGCTAGCTAGCTAGCTAGCTAGCTAGATAGATAGATAGATAGATAGATAGATAGATCATTATGCATCAGAAAAATAGATATATAGATATGAAGAGTCTGAGATATATAAATAGTCTGAGATAGATATGAATAGTCTGAGATAGATAGATAGATAGATAGATAGATAGATAGATAGATAGATAGATAGATCATTATGCATCAGAAAAATAGATATATAGATATGAAGAGTCTGAGATATATAAATAATCTGAGATAGAGATAGATAGATAGATAGATAGATAGATAGATAGATAGAACATTATGCATCAGAAAAATAGATATATATATATGAAGAGTCTGAGATATATAAATAGTTTGAGATAGATATGAATAGTCTGAGATAGATAGATAGATAGATAGATAGATAGATAGATAGATAGATAGATAGATAGATAATGAACAAGTTTAGGCAGAGGAATAGATACCTCGTATTAAACAGACAAAGAGAGATAGGTACTTATGCAACAGATAGATAAGTATGAACATTCTGTGATAGATAAAGTTATCATCCTACATTAACTAAGAAACAGAAATATATGGGCATCTCTGAAGAACTAAACAGGAGAAATGGCGAGGTCGGACATAACATTCCTGGGAAGTTTTAATTGCTGTTAAGGATAAAGCGATGTACAAATAAATCCTAAATTGGAGATTTAAAGAGGAATGTATTAGAAAGTTAACGACACGTTTTATGGCTAACTCCAACCATCATTATTCGAGTTGCGATAAATGTAAAAAAAGAGATGATGTTAGATAAATAAAAGTAAATCTAATGATGTTATATTCTGATCTGAACGAATAATTCTTTTTAATGTTATGTATCTGATAATTGATACTGGATAGATTATCAAAAGCGTGTGTTGATTGGGGCCTATATAAACACTTTGAATTTAGTGACGTTTGTGTAATTTAAATTATCTTTTGGAGATGATGTACACGTTTCGTGCAATTAATTTGTTTTTTGGATAAAATCTATTATGCTTATAAATTCAAGGCCTCATTAAGCAGACATCAAAAAATGTTGTTTGCTATAGCCTCACCCCGGCTTCCAGCTAATGTCTGACTTCCTTCATAAAATGTCTATTATATTGGAACAGAAAGTGTTAAAGTGGGTGTAACGCGTGTCGGAAATTTCTGTTGAGGAAAATCTTCAAATATAGAGGATTCAAAAGGCATAAGACGATAGTTTAGCATAAGTCTTAAATGTGAGGAGGAGAAATATCTGTAGTAAGCTTCCGTTAAGTTATCTAAAATGTTTAAAAAAATGTTATGGTTAGATAATCATCATGGTGAGTAGGTGCAATGTGTGTAGTAAGTTTTGTTATAAATATAGTTAAAATTAAGTCATTCAAAACGTTTAAAAATTAATGGTTAAACAATCTTCAAGGGGAAGAGCTATGAACGGTTGAGTGAATTTCGCAGGACCCATTCTGAAAATATGGACGTTTTCGTGTTTGAGATGACTGACGAGTTAGTCTTCAATATGAAGTTGTTCAATTTGAGTAGGAAACATGAGTTCAGACCACCTTCAAAATGAGGAAATCCAAAATATGAAAGAAGTGGATAGTGGAAAAACATCAATGAGCTGTAAAATGCGTACGAAAATTTGTTGTATCAATCTTCTAACTGAGAAGGTTAAGTAAGTGTAGGAATCTTGTGATTCGACAGCCAAAACGTGGAAGTGAAACAGATGTAGGAAAGTTGTCTTACGACAGTTTACAAAGTCAGTATTGAGTTAAGGAGTTTATAATGTTAGAAAAATCTTCAAAGTTTATATCTACTAATGTAGAATTTGAAATAAGGATTTAATTCAGAATTACCTGTAGGTTAGCCGAATGGTTAAACAACTGATGATGGCCCTAGAGCACAACGGCCGTGACAGTAACAAAAAAGTTGAAAAAATTCTCTGTATACAACTAGTGTAAATAAATTCAATCCGTTTGGCTTCACAAGGACGTTGGATATAAAGAATAAGCTTTGGACTCAACAATTAAGCCTGATATCCGATAGACTGTTTTCATATACAGCAAGGCAATTCTGAGAGAAATAGAAGTTCTGCCTGGATTTGTCATCGGCGACTACAATGTTAACAATATAAGATACACATATGATACACAGCTGATAGAAAAGTCGGAAAGAAAACTAGAAGACCTTTTAGAAGAAAATAGCTAAAGAAAGCGAACAAAAGACTAAAAATAAACAACAAGAAAACTGAATGCATGATTATCAGTAAAAAGAGAAGCCCAAAAAGACCAAATACAATTTGAAGATAATGAAATGAAGCAGGTACAGAAATTTAAATAGCTTGGAAGGATTCTAACGGTACGGAAAGTGCTACACTGAAAACCGCCGACGTATTGGCATGGGCAATGATGCATTCCAAAGATGAGTAGAATACTGAGAAAGAGGAAGATTTTGTTGAAGACAAAGAAACTAGCAAGGGAGTGTTATGTAATATCTGTTATCCTTCATGACATCGAATGCTGGATAATCTTCTCAAGGATGAAGGAGAGACTCGAAGAAACAGAAATATGGTTCTACAGAAGGATGCTGTGGATACCATGGACCGAACATTTGGGCACCGTCAAGGTTTTGGAGGGGTTGCAAACAAAAAGGAAACTTACACTTAGCATCAGGAACAGACAGCTGGATTTTCCGGAGTACATACTCAGGACATAGGGATTGGAGAATCTAATACTCACAGGACAGATATATGGAAAAAGAAACAAAAAAGAAACAGGAAAATGCAGCATGAGATGGGTTCCAACAAGTGGATGGCGGACCGTGTTTTGGGAGAGATATTAAGAGGAGAAATATTAAGAACGACAAGGGATAGGGACAATTAGAAGTCTATGATCGCCTGACCAAAAATCTATCCACCATTCTCACGTCACCGTAAAACAATTTACATAATATGACATAAAAAATCCCAATTTCAAAACAAAAGAAAAATTACACATCATTCTCTCATATCTCTTTCATTGTGCGCATTAATCAACGAATATTTAACAATTATTCGACTCTTAAATACAGTATATACCTCTTGGTTGTACCACTCTGGTAATAAAGTAGTTTATCTACATTTCACTGTGTTTCTCTTCATTCCACGATACAACACTTGAATAGGTCACGATTATAGTAATCTGGGAATCATCACCTTGCGTGTTGGTTCCATAAGGCCGTCGTTCGTGAGGAGAAGCTGCTTGCATGGAACTTACTTCTCTCCGATGGAATACAAAGATAGTGTGGGTTGTTTGCTACTATGTACTACTAGCCTGGTCCGAATACTTTCCATGGTAGGACTGATAGAGCAGTGATAGACTCGCTACATACCGCTTGTGGGAGAAAAGTTGACGTGTGAAAAATACGTCTTCTACAACAAGGCCTCGGAGACGCTTCTGAACTGGAAAGTGAGGTTTGTGCAAAACCCGCCTACACATGACAACAATACTCAGTCTGATCTGGCTCGTATAAAGCTAATTGATTAATTGAAACAACTGCTTTAGTTTCCTTTCCTTCATCTTGCGGTCACTTTTAGACACACTTGTGGTGCATTGGATATCGGCTCGGAATGAGAAATCGGGGAGCCGAGTTCGAATTCAAGCCAAATTCATTGCCTTCACTTGCGCGCAAATACCCATTGGGAAAGGTATTAATCCGTCTATTCCTTCCACTTATGGGTTAAATAACAGGACAGATTGGGTTCTATAGCCTTCGTTGGCAACCAGTCTACCGCAGAAGGCAATGGCAACCTACTGCGGGATAATGTTCTGCCCAGTCAGTCATGTCTCTTTCGAGACATGATCGCCCAAGCGTGTATCATGTATGGCACTTAATTGACTGACTGAGATTGACAGAGGGTAATCGATTTTTATTTTTACCTCAGATTTGATCATTTGAAGTTGTGTGCAGTAAACTGAATATATATTTCGGGAGTATGATGAAATTTGTTAAGCCTTGAATAATATTGTGTCACCCGTGATTGCATCAGATTTTTCTCACACTATTGTATCGATTGTCGAATAAAAATGCCTTCATAAATCCAAATTTTTAAATTTTAAAATGATATATAAACTCCTTATATTTAATCCAAAATTTTTTTTTTTTTTTGGATAGGTGATTCTTTCCCTAGGATGTGCGTTGTGGTGCATTGGATATCGGCTCGGAACGAGAAATCGGTGAGCCGAGTTCGAATTCCAGCTGAATTCACTGCATTCACTTAATCTTCTGCCCAGTCAGTCAAGTCTCTTTCGAGACATGATCGCCCAAGCGTGTAACACGTATGGCACTTAACTGACTGATTCTTTCCCTTTTTCTCAAACACTGTATAATTGATTACAACAACAATATAAGTTAACCTCTTTTATCCCATAACTTTTCTGGTCATTTCATTTAACAAGTATCTGAGTCTATCATTTGATAAGTATCTGAGCCAAAACTTTAAATTTTATTTTTATTAATCCCTGATATAATTTCCCTAACATAAAATTTTAGAATTCTGCTTTCCTCTATCTCTCTTTTCCCCTGCTCTGTTAGTTATAAATTCTCCAAATCTTCTTCTAATTACGTATAAAAAAAAACCTTAGCTATCTCTTCCTGATGCTAAGTATAAGTTTTCTTTTCGTTTGCATCCTCTGCAACACTTTGTCATTGCTCACGTGCTCGATCCTTGGTATCATCAGCATCTTTCTTGTCTCTCAATACTCTGATTATTAAATTTTAAATTTGTATTAAATTTGTCATTTCTAAAAGAATCATAAAAGACTATTCTTACCTTTTTTATCGAGGAATCTATCGAGGAAGTTTCACTATGTTTAATTTGTTGCAACCGCTGACTAGTCATCTGAAGGCGACTGATCAAGGTGAACATATTTCATTTTGAACGTCTTTTCCATCCGTTTGAATGCTTCCACAGTGCATTTAAAACGACATGAAAAAAATGCATCTCGGCTTTCTTGTTCAGAAAAAATATCTTAGTTGCTATTTCAGTGTCACATGCATACCCGCCAATTTTTCGCTGAACATTTGCACAGTAAATTTGTATGCAAGTTCCAATATTGTTACTGAATTCCACTACCCGAGAAAATATACCCGCCCCCCATTCAATACATCTGAGGTTGAGATGTTGGAACCTGTTCGGGATGTAGCACAGATTTTCTTGGTCTTCGATTCTTTTTTTTTTCATATTCGGATTTTCTTTGTGATTATTTTTTCTCCAGCATACCCTCCCCATCATTCTACGTTTCTGTTATAATTTCTTTGATCTAGAACGTGATCATTATTTTTTTTATTTCCGTTCTTTCGGAGGTTCTTTCTTTTTCTCTTTCTTGCCTGTTATTAGTAAATCAGAAGGTCTTACTTCTGCCACGGTGTACTTAGCTTTCTTTTGATGGTTGTCATTTATAAAAAAAAAATTATTTTCTTTTCGATATTTTGATTTTTCGACTGTTTCATGCCTTTGCTTCTCATTCATGTTTGTTTTTTGTTCATTTTTTTTCGTTACTGTTGTTTTTTTACTATCTATGCTGATTCAAGTTTTATTTTTGCTTCAATTTGTTCTTTCTCTACCATTAATTTTAATTGTGTTTCTTCCTTGTTATTTTTTCGGTTCGCTCTTAATATCATTATTTTTATGTTTATCTTTGAGTTTTTGTTTTCTTTTAGAATTTACTTGATAATTTTTATATTTCTTTTGTAAGATCTTTTAAATTTATTTATGGTCTTTTCTGTTCTGTTATTCTTGACTTTCAACTTGTTTTTTATGTGCATTTTCATCATTGCTCTTTAGTAATTTTTCTCTTATCATGTTCTTTTTCTTTTGACTCATTTTTCTTCTATTCAGATATTTTGTTCTGTTTTTCATATTTCTTTTTCGTTATTCTGGATTTTTGGATTCTAGATTTTCGGATTTTAGATTTTTGGTTGTCTTTTCCTAGCATTCCTTTTTTTCTTTTCTTTCTAGCTGTTGTCTAGTTTTTCAATTTTGTTTTATTATTATTATTATCGGTTTTATGTTTTTTTTTACCTGAAAACATTCGCTTCTACTCATTCTCCTCTGATTTTCCTTTTAACGACACTGCTCTTTTTTTATAAAATGTGTATATTCTTTATTTTTCTTTATATTGCTTATTAGTACCAACAAAATCCTTGACAGTAATTATTTGCTCTTAATTATTAACAATTAACATATTATTAATAACGATTCACATATCATTACTAACATTCCTGGGCATGTCGGTAAACTGTATCCTGCAGCAAGGCCTCTTATTCGGAGGTTGTGAGGAAAAACAATTATTCTCAGCAAAAAACACAAATAAATAAAGAATAAATACGTCGAGTATCTGATCGATACACTCGTGAGGTCTATATCCCGGATGAAACCCACCTGTTTGAGGTGTTTAAACATCACTTGTGGACCCCATTTACCATAGAGCTTATTTCGTGTGACGAAGGGTTTTGTAGCTGTTCAGCCGACTTTCCTCGAATATGTCGACTGTAGCCGCTAGTTGCGCGGGTCATATCACTGATTGTGAAGTTCATTTTGGCGTTGAAGAGGGTCCTCCGAAGCAAATCTACAGAACTTGATGGTATGTACTTAAGTCTGTCGCACATGATTGACAGTGTTCAACAACTATTTCCTGTAGGGTTCTGTCGCAAACCGGATCACAAGGTGGGTGATGACCCTGGTGAGAAAAGACTAGCATGATGGGAAGCATTTAATCGATTACAGGCTGATAACTTTACAAAGCACAGAGTTATAGGTTTTGGGCAAGATCCTGATGGAGCGTGTGCAGGCAGTTACCGAGATTTCTTGGAGACCGGGTTAGACTCGGGCCGAACGTTTCAGAGTAAACTGCATCTGATTCGCATGATCCTGGAGGGTATAAAAGACGACGTTCGAGCGGCATTTATCAATTTGAGTCAGACCAAGGCTTTGGATAGTGTCAACTGTTAGTAGCTGGTTGCTTTCCTGCAGGCTGCCGAATTCAAAACAGACTTTCAAGTAAATCAGCCTGCTGTATAGCTCCCTTAGAACCGTCATGCAACTGGACGGAAAGCCGTCAAGAGCCTTTACAATTTCAGAGTCAGATTGTTAGGAGTGTCCGCTGTTCTCTCTACACTTTGGCATTGAAACCTCTTTCACCGGCTGTTTAGAACTGAAGTCTCTGGGAGAGCTCCAGCCAATGTTTCCGCGTACGCCGATGATGTATCCATATTTTTTTATGCTCACACGATATTGAGGTTGGGCAGAAGGTGCTTAGACGATACGAGAATGTTACGGAATCCAAGATTAACTGAGACAAGCCTTATGTTTTGCTGTTAGGTGCTTGGAAGGTCGTTGCTCTTCCGATGACCATCAGTTAGATTGACGGTCTCGTTTACATTCTTGTAGTGTGGTTTGGGCGGGATTTTCAACTGAAGAAGAATTGTTCAGAGGTACTGGCGAAGGTCAGAGCGGCATTCCGGCTTGGCTCAGAAGGTGGTGTCCTTAAAGGGTAGCGCTCCGTGTACGTCTTTCTCTTCACCTTCTGGTAAATCAGATGTCAGTACTTCCTCTCTGCAATCGAGCGTATTTGTGGGGTGCACGCAAGCAGTTTATAGAGAGGTTTGTCTAATGTCTATGCCATGGAGTAGACTGAGAATGACACACTTGTAGCGTCATCAACACGTCTCGAAGTTGGTTTTTCTTCGCCGAGCGTTAACAGATGATTCACTCTTGACGGGGAATATTAGGATTTACTATGATTTCTGTCAGTTCTGAGGCTAAATGCCGCCATAATCCCCGGAAACAGTTTGTGAGCGTCTCAGCATATCGCGGACCGAGGTGCAATCTTTCACTTACTTGGCGATTACTTGGCGATTGCCTCGAAATGCTCTACCTCTCAATAACGTGGGTTTTAATGTCGTCTGTGCAGATATGCTCAACTGTCATCGGTGAAGTTGATTTTGAAGGAAGTTGCTGCTCAGTATTTCTTCTACCCCTTCTGGGAATATATCGGTGGTTTGACGACTTGTATCAACCCAGAATATTTCATTTTCATTGATCTCGCGAACAGTGCGATAATACGTCGCCTTTGTGTTCTGGGATGGGATTGGTAGTGTCTCTGACTCCTGCTAGCCGTTGAAAGGATGGTTGTGTGAATGGCACGGATGGAAAGAAATCTTACGATACGAACGTTATTCTTATCAGTATCTGGTTGGATGTTTTCAGTATCAGTTAAAGAGGAACATATAAACTGAAAGAAAGTGTTTGTTATAGGCAGACTTCAACAAAAGATGAGTAAAAGAGGCAAGCTTTGATTGATTTGGGCAAGTCTTGGTTTTCTATATGAGTCGCTTTTCAACACAACGTTTGGTTTCCTGTTGGACCCCTCTTCTGTTTAAGATGGACATTTTTGTTTTCCTAGTTAATGTGAGTAATTGTTGTTATCAGCCTCTTCCCGGCATTCTTCTTTGTTATAATGCATTCCCAAACTTCCCAGTTTAGTTTTTCTTTCCACACCGTTTATGTCAGCCTTGATAATTCAACCCGTAATTTATTTTATCTCTTCCTTGCCCAGAGCAAGTGTACTGTTTGATTCTGCTTAACATTTGTGGGGTGGATGGCCAGGGAACTGGGTGCTGCGTATCCGATTTTGCCGGTGTATGGTCACCGATTTCTTCGAAATTATCGAATTTTAATTTTCTTTTCAATGTTTTATTTACAAGACAAGGAAGCAAAGATGAACTCGTCCGAATTACCTTAAATTTTCTATATTCTTTCATTGGTGAAACTGCAAAATAAGTAATTATTAAATATTTATAAATACAATTGATGCAAAAAAGAACCATTCTATTTTCATATTCACTTGGCAAATACTAAAAATAGTATGAAATGCATCAGTTTTAAAAACACTGGGGTGTCCTAATAATTATGACCGGTAGTAATATATATATATATATATATATATATATATACTAGCAGTATAGCCTGGCGTTGCTCGGGTGTAATGAAAGCTTTAAAACTAATCCGTGGTCCTTGAACTCAGACTCTTTGGACGTTGACACGAAAGACTAAAAAGCAATAGTTGTTTCCAGTTAAACTGAAACCGTAAACTGAAAGAAAAATGAATGGATGTAAGTCAAAATTTGAAGTTTGCTGAGAATCGGATAAAAATTGTGAATTTGTATAAAGTACATACAGACAGATAAACAGACACGCACACAAACATCTTGCCTTATATATATATATATATATATATTATCGATTTTCTGCACTATTATAAGAACTGCAACCTTGAAACTTCTGAATATCGTTTCTTATGTCGTTGTCTATGAGTGTTTCAAATTTGGTTAAAATCGGACCATTCCTTTCTATAACCCGATTTTTTCGATTATCGATTTTCGATATTTATCGGGGGTACCTCGACACAAAACCTAGTACAACTGTGTAAATTTTCAAGAAAATCGGTTCAGCCGTTTCGGAGTCTATAGGTAACGGACACACACACAGACACACACACACACACAGACAACGTTCCATTTATAAATCAGTTTAGATATAAATTAGTAGCATTATCCTATCAATGCTTACAATACCTGGTCATTCGAGGAAATATTCAGCATGAGATTTAACTAAAATCAAAGGTCATATTGAGCCACAGGCATATCTATTCACACCTGAAGCTTCAAAGAATAGTTACAAAAGCTATTCGGTAGAACGATGAATAGAAAAAGATTTCACATACGGGTTGCTAAAAAATAAGAAAAAGCTCTACTAACGAAAATACATCGGCTCTTTTCGTATTCGGGAGAATTTTGGTCTCAATCGCATGATTAAAACATGACAGATATTTGGTCGGTGAAAGCTTGAACTTTAAAGGTATGAAGATCAACGGTATGTCTTAGAGCAGCGCCCGATTCCAAATGAAGTTAGAAAACCAAAATTTACCAGAGGTGCCGGGAAAAATTGATTCAGCAAAATATCAGTCTGTTCATTCTTAAACATGTTTTACTCTCTACCATGCAGCTTAGAAGAATTGATTCATTAAAATATCAGTCTGTTCATTCTTAAACATGTTTTACTCTCTACCATGCAGCTTAGAAGAATTGATTCATTAAAATATCAGTCTGTTCATTCTTAAACATGTTTTACTCTCTACCATGCAGCTTAGAAGAATTGATTCATTAAAATATCAGTCTGTTCATTCTTAAACATGTTTTACTCTCTACCATGCAGCGTAGACTTACAAAATTAAGACACCTCTAAAAAGACAATGAAGCAAAATATATTTTGGAAGCCACATCATAATGAACTAATATGAATAAACAAAGCTTAATTGGACAACGACATGAACGTGTAGTATAATCGGTACAGAAAGTGAAAATATTTTTTCGCTTTTCCAATAACTATCATAATAATGCCCAGATAAAAATCAATAGCCTTCGCAATCATCATCATCATAATCATCATCATCATCAGCCGCGTAACAGTGTGGTCACTTCGCAGTTGATCAGGTGTCTCTCTCCCTCAAGTTGTCTCGGTTGCGTGTTAATGTTTTAGTCTCTATGATGATCTTCCAGTTCATTTAGTGATGTTGCGAGCGCATTCTTTCTCTCACTCATTTCCCCCCCTCTCTCCCTTTTTCTCTTTCTCTTTTTTCTCTCTTTCTTTCTCTTGCTCTTTTTACTTCAATTGGGGATTTGTAGGAAGGCAGTGGAATGATTTTCGACTCTTCACGATCGATCTAATTTAAGCAAATTGATCATTTGTAATATTAATTGAATACTGCTGTTTTTGGTAACAGAATTCATCGCATTGGAAGCATCTGAGGCAATTGTCAATTGAAAGATGTTTGAAAATACCAGTCAGAAGATTTACAAGGCTTATCAAAGTCTACAGGAACAACCTTGAGCGGTGATGTGTGCCAAATAACAATAATTATTTATTAATTGACGATATAGATTATGTACCGAAAGGTAATAGGAATGAAATATTGAAAAGCATGAAAATGAAATAATCTCAATTATCTTATCATTTATACCAAGGCAATATATAAGTAGTACTTTATTATTCGGTCGAGCTATTTCGTACATTCATGAGTTGATCGTGCCAACCATCTCGGTTCTGCATCATGATCGGAAGGTCATTAGCATGGCATTCTGTGTTATAACAGCTGGTCAATATAGGTGGATGCTGGGCGACAAACTCGCCTTGCGCCTTGGTTAGGTATCCAGAGGATGAGATTATTCTCCAACCCTTTTTTCGTCGCCGTCAGTGTCCTGTAAAATCACAATCTGTGTTCACGTAGGATTGTAGAACTATGAAAGGTGGGTTTATGGGGCTGTGATTTAGATTGATGTCGCCAAGATATGTTAAGCATAGCTCTCAACTCTTCTATCAAACTTGGACCCAAGAGCTTTAGCTAATGTCCAGGCAGTAGTACCAGGCATTAAAACCATCTCAACAGTGGATCAAAAGCCTTACTGGTTAGAACTTATGCATTTAGTTTTAGAAGCAACAACATAGGGTTCAACATTGTTAAGATTATTTTCCCACTACGATCTGGCGTATGGCTGGGTTTTCGGTGATTAAACCCGTTTCTTGATCAGTTTTTTTTTCATCAGGAGAGTAGTAAAAAACCAGCAGGATTTTAAACAAGACAGGACAATGGGAAGTTTATCATTTGTAGAATCAATGACTAAATCAGAAAACTCAAGTAGCCTGGCCTTCATATGTACGTAACTAATTCGGGGATGAATCTATATGGATGTGCAGAGAGTATGACTAAAGTCAATATCCAGTGCGGAGTTATCCCTAATGGTGGTTTTCTAAACATAGCTTTAATGTCAAAAAGTTCCGAAAGTATGAAAGACCAAAGGAGGGTCAAACCCACTTCATAGTCGTAAATTCATTCAGCGACACAAGTTTGCTAACCATTAAACAAAGTTAGAGTACTCTAAATGATTTTCTAAACATAGCTTAGATTCGGCATAAGGCCAATCATCTTGGGCACTGAGTAAAAATCGAACTCACTGCTAAGTAATAATTGATCTGGCGATCCAAGCTTACTAACAATTATCCTACGTCGAAGTAGCAAAAATGAGTTTCAAACCGTAGATTATACGTGATTCAAGACTACAAACTGTAGCTCTCAGTGAGAATCAAACCACTATTCAGTTTTAATTAATATAGAGACGCAAGCATACTAAACATTAAATCACGTCGAAGTGCCCTGAGATCTTCACAATGAAATCAATTGCAACATGTCCGTGACCAAATGAGCATTCAAGTTGGTGGACATTGGTTGTTGTTTAACCTGGCAATAAAAGGAAAATCTTATACAACTTGCCCAATATACGCTACGCATGAGGATTTCTGAGAATTTCAATGTAAAAGGAACTGGTCTGCTTGACAATAGCTCAGCGACCCTATGAAGACCACACTCGTTTATAATAAAGATGATGAGGGTTTAAATTAAATTAATGTATTAAATTGTTTTAATAACGCGAACTGAATTAATAGTAATAGTCAAGTAATACCCGCAATTTTAGTCGGAAAAAGCTAAGCTCTTTGTCTGAATTTGTGAGATGAGGAGTTATAATTTCCCTTAAATTTAATAATTTATGAATTTGAGCGCAATAATACATTGGCAGCAAGGTCTCATCAATTTACAGTTGAAGTAGCTATATGTAACCACAATCTCTAAGCTGATAATTTATTTTCTCTCGCTTCTCGATTCTAGAACACACTTCTGTTTCAATCCCTTGGGGCCAAATTTGATTTTCAAAAATTAAAAGCATTATTATTCTAGATCTACTATTTTCCTGATTGTTCTTTTTTTTCTTATGCTCCCTAATGTTTTGTTTTCTAATTCTTTCACTCCAGGTGATCCCTTGTGTCATAGTGGCTTTACTGCCTTGCATGGGGTAAATTCGATTTAAAAACCTATAATACATATGAGTGCAGAATATACGGGTAGATTAACCGATACAGAACTTTGAAAAAAATAAAACATGACTATAATAAAAGATATAAATTATTCGTTAGGCGTTTTGACATAAAGTGTGACTGTTAGAAAAAAAAAAGAGATAAAAAATGCTATGAACTTTACTAAATGGAGAGATAAAATGCTAGTTATTAGGTATACAGACAAATAGACACGGACAGTTATTATTTGATCGTGATTGATTTGGAATTGACAGCGAGAAAAGACGCCATAATTATGACAAAGAATTATTACCTCCTAGATGGAATTTCTGCTTAGTCGCAACGATACGTTATGAAAAGATTCAAAGTGATTTAAGCCGAATGGGAATAATCTAAATAAATATTTTCATGGCTTCTGCTCCGACGAACTTATGTCACTAGTGACCCCGCCACAAGAATTTACTCGTGCAACCAGACTGGCAACAAGGTCCCACCCATTTACAGTTAGATCAACCAAATGCAGAAACTTCTACAGCTTCTACTCCAGAAGCTTTTTATCCGCGCTTCCCGCCTGTGGAACGCCCTTCCATGTGCTTGCTTTCTTGACGGCTACAACGTCCAGGAATTTAAGTGCAATGTCAATACCCATCTCTTATCCACTTGACCTTTAGCACTTTCTTGTTCTTTTCCTTTCTCTCTGCCTTCGCAACTGTCTTCACACATGTGTTCCTATCCTTCTCTTGCCCTTTCTCTGACACGCCCTGTAACTGATTTGTCTTTCTCTTCACTCTCCTTCTGTCTAAAATTTACTCTTATGTAGCCGCCTGCGCATCAGTTGCGAGGCTGCCTTGCTTGCAGTGAAACGGTAAAAAAACTAATGCATAAAGGATAAATGCTTTTGCAGACGCATAAAAGAAGCCAACAAAGTTGACTCAGAAACTAAGCAAAGTATTAAGGAACAGAAAAATGTGCTCAGAAAGAAAAAAATATTGGACTATTATGTAATATCTTATCTCTCATATTGAATTTAATGCTGGACACTACATGAATATATATCGAGAAGATATTTGAAGAGACGAAGATGGGGTTCTATCGACTAGTGATGAGAATATCATGAACAAGTCATGCGTAAAACAGCCTACAATAAGTCGAATACCTTTCGCCATGAGAAATAATATCTTCAAAAGATTTATAAAAATGTTGCTTATTCTTCCCTTAAGCGGCATAAAATAGACAATGGCGTAAAATCAATAACACCAACCGCTATTGAGTTGCCTCCCTATATCTTTTCCAAAAGTAATTTCATGGTAATCGTCCGGATGAGCTCTTCACTATGGTACCCAGTTTTTATGAGGTTAAGCGAAGTACTAGATGGGCAACAAGGTATCATCAGTTCACTGTTGAATTAGGTAGGTGTAACTGTAAGTCCTATACTAATAGTTTCTTTTTCTTGCACTTCTCACTAGTGAAACGCCCTTCCGGCTCATTGCTTTCAAGCCAAATTTAATCTTAAAAAATTTAAATCTTTGTCAATCTTTATTTGATGTCCTCCTGATAACTATTCTATTGGTTTGTTACTTAATAATGTCTTTTGATTTCTAATTATTTCACTCACATTAACTCCTTCGGTCTTAGTGGCTTTACTCTCTTACTTAGTGTAGATATGATTGAAAAATAAATATTTATAACAATTAGATATTGCTACAACAGGTAATGGTGAATACACAGCAAATTAATGCTGAAAACAAGAGCTGTTCTTTTACCACTGATGCCACACGAATTCGTGAAGATACGACTTGTGAGGTATTTCGTAAGGCTGAAATAAATAGGTCCGTTTATTTTAAGTGAAGTAGAACTTTAACAGATTGCATTATACTGCTTATAAAAAGAAGTACCAAAATATAAAATACATTTACAAAATACTACTACTAATAATAATAATAATAAAAAAAATAATAATGATGATGATAATAATAATAACAAAAACATATAATAATAAAAGAACCCAATAACCAACTGCAAAAACAAAAATGAAAAAAAGAGCCAAGGTATCTTGTCTTTTTTTAACGATTAAATAGTTTAAATGAAATGGAATGTCTACTTAAAATATGCGTAACGTTAGAAGTAATAAAACATTTGTCAGATTAAAAACCGTCAGATTAAAAATTAAAAATGTATTAAGTATCTCTCTTTTTTTCTCTCTTTATCTATGAAGCTACTGAGTACCATTCGACCGTGCATGGAATACTGTTGTCATATCTAGTCAAGCGCCCCTGCTGTTAGTCTCAGTGTTCTCGACAGGCTCCAAAGGAGAATCTGTAATGTGATTGGTCCCGACCTGGCAGCTCGACTCGAGCCACTTTCTCATCAGCGGGATGTAGCTTTCCTCTGTCTCTTCTACGAACATTTTCATGGCTTCTGCTCCAAAGAACTTAGGTCACTGGTGCCACCTCCACAAGAATTTACTCGGGCAAGCAGACTGGTATCAAGGTCCCACCATTTTACAGTTAGATCAACCAAATTAAGCCGACAATTTTATTCCAGCAGATTCTTTTCTTGCGCTTCCCGCCTTCTATATACTTGCTTTCCTGACGGCTATAACCTTCAAGAATTTAAATGTAAAGTCAATCCCTATCTTTTATACACTTAACTCTAACCCCTTTTACATCACCCCATTTATCTTGTTATTTTTCTTTCTCTCTACCTTCGTAACTGTATTCACTCCTGTGCTCATATCCTTTTCTTGTCCTTTCTCTTACTCCCTCTGTAGCTGGTTCGTCTTTGTCTTCACTCTTTCCCTGTCTAAATTTTTAACTCTCTTATGTAGCCCTATGCACATCAGTGGCGGTACCGTCTTGTTTAGGGTGAAATGATTAAACAAAACTCGTGACTGGGCGGTATTAGTAGATCTTATAACACCATTTTATTTACGGTACGCATCATTCGCACAGACACACGCCCTGACATTGTAGCGTAGACCGATTCAAAAAGGTGTGTCCTCCGAGTGGAATTAACGGTGCTATGGTAGGAGAACAAGGAGGAGGCGCACAAGCAAAAGAAAAAAACACTATAAATCGTTGCGATCCGACTGCGTGGAAAAGGGGTGGACATATCATTGAGGTCGGATGACGTGGATTACTTGGACGATCAATTGTTTCTTTTTAAGTGTTGACATAACTGACCGGAATTAAAGCGTGCTTCACATCGTCTCCACACAACGGCTCAACAGGCATCAGGTTGGACCATGTCAACATCCAAAATAAATAAAGTTGATTAAAACTATGCTTGCAACACAATGCTACTTCCGACGTGAAACACATTTATTTACCTTCTATTATACACCAGTGAAAACGGTCGCTTCGGGTGCGTTGTGTATTGGTTAGCAATCAAAATCAAATGCTTTTAAGATAACATTGAAAACCTGACGGACACTTCTGCACAAAAAAATGTCAAAAACTGTGGAGTTGCAAACACTGGTGGTGGCGCTAGGGGTGGCAGTACTGCCTTCGTAAGCAAAAGCTTCACCAGGATTGCGTCTGATAAAGACAAGGTATCGCACGTGTTTTCATAAGTTATATGTAGAAGTACTATAATTTTGTAGGAGTAATGGGCCACAGAAAATGTTCCTGATTTTTATTGTTTCAAGCGACTTTCAGTTACTTCTTCAGCTATTTTCAAGGGGGTTTGTTTTTGGCGTTTCTTTTCTTCCTAGTTTGACTGTTTAAGTTGTATTTTATTTTTGTGTTGATTTGAATAGGAGCGTTTATTTCCAGCCATCGTGTGTTAGGCGCGGCTGAAATTCGCGTGAACATCTTTCTATATTAAAAAAAAAACAAACAAACAAAAAATACTCTATTGCCACTAAAATGAGGTTGATGGTAGGAAAAATATATTTAATATACAGGGCCTCTCTAATAATGAGATGTTTTTGGTAATACGATTTACATAGAGTTTTAGTTTTTTTTTTCATCAAAAGATTTCTAAACGTTTCTTGTAATTAATATTTTATTTTGGTCAAAATTTGTAAGAGATTAGATGATCTAGAAACGATACCGTGATGATATAGACACAACACTTTAATCCTAATGGGTGTAGTGCAGAAATATAGAAACCTTCAAAAATAATACAGATTCTGAGAATATATTTTCTTGGTTTTATTCTTTGCTGAGCATTTTACAGCAACAGAGCCTTAAAAATCGGTTACTCAAGCAAGTTTTGATTTCCTTCATGGAAAAAAAAATCCCTCCCGGTGATTTAAGTTAATTAATTTTGTTACTAATCTGAAATGTTCATACACACCATATCAAGGATGTTATAATAATAAACTTTGACAGAAATTATTCACATGTCAACTGATGTCCACACACATACATACGCACATCAACGAGAAAAACCTTTGCTCCCAAACATCCGCCCCACCCAATACACATACATGTTTTTAGTCGTTTTCGCTTACAGCAAACTTTTTATTCTATTTTATATTTTATTTCTGACATGATGGGTCGTCTGTAGTTGTCAGTTTCGACTCAGCGATCACTGAATAATAAATAGATTCACATGAAATGTTCGGCCGACCGATCTAATTTCTCATCATAAGCCTTTAAATATTTTTTCTCTTCATTTTATTCGTTTTTCGACCTTTTCTTTCCTTCCTAGTATTTTGCAAATTGAAAATAAAAGCATGAGTTCGGTTGAGCTGTAAAAAAATGGTTGTAGAGAAGTTTACACTCAGCATTTAACTGAAATTGGGACAATGTCCATTGCAGTTGTGGCAATGTCTAACGCATTTGCTGTATGCAGATCGCTTCTTTTTCATCACGAACTGCCTTCGGATACTTATGTCATTGTTCGAAATAACGTTGAAGTCCGCTTAAAAGCTATGATTGTTGAAAGATGGAAATCTTTATGACCGGGGAGATACTGATGTCTAACCGAGAATAACGAGGACATAATTCCTGAGAATTGTATTAAATGCTCTCTTTTTTTTTCCCTTTTTTTTTTTGGTTGTATCACAAATCCTAGCTGACACTGATTTGCGTAGATCGTGCTTCGCTGACAAATATGACGATTTTTAAAAATTTTATTGTTTACTGTCTTAGGTAGATGTAACATCATCTCTAGAAGATGTTATGAACAGGTGATAGAAAACTCATATCTCAAGTTCCTTCCGGTCATATCTAAACACGAAAAAGGCTACAAAAATAAATACAGACAAATTATTCGAAGTGGAAAGCTAGAGGCAACTGACAAAAAACTATGCAGCAACACAAGTAGGCAAATCTGTGCCAGTTGTAATATTTTGTCGTCTATTAGTTTCTTTTTTTTTTTTTTGGAAATAGATTTTATTTCTATTGGTTATAGTGTGGCAATTTATTTGAGTCGAGTTTGGTTGTGTAATTTGGCTTACAACCAAGATTGATTTAGGGAACAGTTACAGTTAAAATTCACCAGTAAATCTAATCTTCTCTCACAGTTGATTTTAATCTCGTACAGAAGAACCTCAGTTCGCGAATTTATTTTGTTGCTGAAGTCCGTTTATGTCTGGAAAGGTTTGTAAACCGAAACTATTTTCCCAGTAAAAAACAAATGTAAAATAAATTAATCTATTTACTGGCCCCTAAATAATTGTTTATTTAAACATTCAAATATAACATCCTGTCGTCAACTGGAATCTTTCGGAGGAGCATGCGGTATTGCTTAGCGCACGGATGCCACATACCACCGTCCAAGAGAGATTAATCCAGTCTCACCACAAACTTATTAAATTGTGACTAAATAGGGAGCTACATTTATCGCAGTAGAAAAACAGATGTTTATATGGCAGACAGTAAGAATATTCAGCGAAATAGATTAAATTGTATTTCTAATAATTATGGTGACACAATATATTTGAGCCGATATTGGTTGTGGAATTTGGCTTACACCCAAGATTAATCTAAGGAGTAGTTACATTTAGATGGCACACATTCACTTAAAAATCTAATCTTCTCTCCCAGTTTATTTTTTAATCTCGTAGAGAAGAACCACGTTTCATGAATTTATTTTGCTCGTGAAGTCCGTTCGTGTCTCGAAGGTTTCTAAACCAAAACTACCCTCCCGATCAAAAATATAAGACCACTTAAAAATCTTTAAAAGAAATCTTTTTTACAGATAGATTTTAAACTCCTCCCACTTAAGGTTACGAATACTACAATCTAAAAGGTTATGGAAACAAAAAGCTACATTCCAAACATTTTATTTTGAAATTTACATTTTTATAAAATGAGGCGATTTGCGCATGATCAAAATTATAAGACCAGGGGGGGCACCTCAAGGTGGTGTAATGGTTAGTAAGCTTGTCTCGCTAGCACTATTGCAATTAAGTAGTGAGTTCGATCCTCACTGGGTGCCCCATACTTTCGGCCTTGTGCCACATCTAAGCCGCGCTTAGTAAATTATATTATAAGACCAGGGGTATAAATTGTTAGATCTATGGTAATTCCAATGTTTTTAGTTCACTTAGAGATTAGCAATCACTGCGTAAAGGTGTTACCATGCCTAAAGCAAGCAAACTTATCAAAATTGAGCGTTCTTGAATTCTAGAATTCCATAAGCCATGTTTATCACAGCGGGCGATCGCAGCTAAGGTAAATCGCAGTAAAACTATGATTTGCAACTTTCGAAAGAACAGTGAGAATTATGGAAAAGCAAAATCCTCTGATAGGCCTCCAAAAATTTCTCCTGCATTGAGTAGGAGAATAAGACGGGTTGTTATGAAAGATGGGGGACTTTCTTCTAGTCAAATTAAGGCAGTCACAGATGCTGATTACAGTCCCGTAACCATCAGACGACACTTAAGACAAAAAGGCATGGTAAATAAAAAGCATAAACAAATTCCTCGGCTGCTTCCACGTCACAAGGTGGCCTGCTTAAAGTTTGGTCATGAATACCAAACATGAGACGTTGAGAAGTGGGAGAAATTCTTGTTTTCTGATGAGAGAAAATTCAATCTAGATGGTCCTGATGGCTTCCAACGATATTGGCATAAGAAAAACATACCTCCTGAAATTTTCTCCACACGTCATAGTGGTGGAGGGTCCCTAATGGTATGGGGTGCCTTTTCTTACAGAGGCACGATGGATCTCCAGGTGGTGCAGGGTTGTCAAACAGTGGCTGGTTATGTTAGCATGCTACAAAAAGCATCATTGATGATGGAGGGCCGTCGTTTGTGTGTGGATGGATGGTTATTCCAACAGAATAATACTGCAATCCACGCTGCAAGACGGACCTTGACCTTTCTACAAGAAAATGGGGTCTATCTCTTGGGACATCCTGCATGCTCACCAGACTTGAACCCAATTGAAAATGTTTGAGGATGGATGACAAGAGATGTTTATCGAAATGGCAAACAATATTCAACAAAAAATGAACTTCGTGAAGCCATCTTCAGAAGATGAAGCAACATCCCCCGCACCTTAATGGAAACGTTTATTTCTCGACAGAACTTTTGAAGTCAGCAAAAGCAGTGGAGGTAGAACTCATGATTAAATTTGGTTGTTGAATGTTTTCATACACTTTTTGTAGTTTCGTAGAATTTTTGTCTCTGGTCTTATAATTTTGATCATGTGTAAATCGCCTCATTTTATAAAAATGTAAATCTCTAAATAAAATGTTTGGAATAAAGCTTTTTGCTTCCATAACCTTTTAGATTGTAGTATTGGTAACCTTAAGTGGGAGGAGTTTAAAATCTACCCGTAAAAAAAATATTTCTTTTTAAAGATTTTTAAGTGGTCTTAAAATTTTGATCAAGAGTGTATGTAAAATGAATTTATCCATTCCGGAACCCAAAATAATTCTTTATTTAAACTTTCAAATGTAAAATCCTGTCGTCCATTAGATTTTGTCAGAGGATCATGTGATCTAGCATAGCACACGGCTACCTCATACCATCATGCAAAACTGTGTCCGCAGAGGTTACTCCAGTCTGACTACAAACGGAATAAATTTCCTGCACCATCTACCAAAATTATACATAATTTTAAACAAAATATATAGACAAAAATTAGATTTAATTTGACCGTACTTGTATGGGGGAGAGGTGATGGCGCAATTTGGAGGTGACGATGAAGTTGAAAGAGAAATACTTTATCCACACATGTGTGTGTATGTGTGTTTTTGCATTAGTGTGTGGGTATATCTATGCGTATTTATTTTATTTCATTATGTTTCGATTTACTGTATTCTATTTTTTTAATTTCTTAATTATTTTTTTTTATTTCTTATATTTTCTATCTATTATTTTCTTAATTCGTATTTATTTTTATTGTTTTATTCATAGAAAAAATATTTATTCTAACGCTTCGTCTCTAGTATAAACAAACTTAATGATGTCCACTTCAACGTACGATAATCGGAACCTAAAATAATATATTTTTAATAGTTTCCTATTACATTTTTGATTTTAATATAAATCTAAATTATACATTCATTAGGTAAAATTATTGGCACATTAGATTTATAATCTATAAAAACCTTAACTTAAGCAACGCTAATGCATAAAACAGTAATTCAAATCTAAAAATAGTCATTTCATAAAATGCACAGATGATTAAATATAAAATGATTCTGAATCGTGCTTAAAACTAAGTATAATATGTATATTTATTAATATATATTGTTATGGGGAAACACTCCTATTTCTCACATAATGGAATCACCCATCTATATTAAGAGTTAACGGGAAGTTCATAAATGTTCTTTAAACTTCTATTGGAGTTAAGTAAAACTACTAGGCAGTTGATATTAGTCGGCAGTTAACCGAATACTAAAGAGTCAGATTTCAGTGGAAGATTACCAAGATCCTAACATTTAGGGCACGTTACGTCGATTAGCAACCGACATAGCACCATTATAACCTTCAGTGTAAAAACTACTCCATATATATATATATATATATATATATATATATATATATATATATTCATGTTGCCCCAGGCAAAGCATTTTACTGACACTGTTTTGCAGACGGTTACATAGGTGGAAAGTTATGAGAAAGAGTCAAAGATTATAGGGGTATCAGGAAGTGGGTAAGAGGAGGATGAGAATACTAATGAGAGTAGAGTGAACGGAGAAACGAGCATGAGAGAGAGAGAGTATGCAGGTTAGTGAGATAGGAGATGACTATTGATTTTAAATTTAAATTCTTGGAGATTGTAGTTGTCGGGGAAGCAAGTAAGTGAAAGGGAATTCCACGGGCGGGAAGTGTGAGAAAAGAAACTGATGGAATAGAATTTGCGTTTACATTTTATTGGCTTCACAGTAAAAGGGTGGGATCTAGTTGCTAATCGTGTGGCTCGAGTAAATTCATATATAGAGGGCACCAGTGAGCTACGTTCACAGGTTGAACGAGAACGTAACTCATTATAATATATATTATATTAAATATATATTATATATGATATTATATATATAAAATATAATTATATATTATTTTAATATTATTTTAAAATATTCTATTATTATATAATACTAAATATATTATGTCTCTCTCTATTATATTATCTATATTTAATATATAATATTATATATATAATATATATATACAATATATATTATATATATATTATACATATTTGTATTTGGAGACCTCAATGCCCATCACTCTGAGTAGCTTGAAAACGCCGTTACTGATCCGGCGGGCATTCACGCAATGAACTTTGCTATTTCCCAGTCCCTTACGCAAGTGGTGGACTTCCCTAATCGCTTCCCAAGCACTGCCTCGGGTCATTCCTCACTGCTAGATATATGTTTCACCTCTGCGCCTGACGCCTGTCAAGACTCGCAGCTTTGCCCTCTCGGCAACTCCGACCACGCTGTAGTCTCCCTCAGTATTTCTTTCCAATCTCACTCCCACCAGGAGCCCCCTACTTATAGAACCTCCTACCTCTACCAAAAAGCTGACTGGGACGCCTTTCGCGATTTCCTCTGCGACGTCCCTTGGGGAAAAGTGTTTGACCTATCAGTTGATGACTGTGCCTCTGAGGTCTCGTCATGGGTGAAAGCTGGCATTGATGCCTTCATACCCACCAGGAAGTATAGCTTAAAACCTCATTCCTCTCCGTGGTTCTCTCCAGCCTGCTCAGCCGCCATTGCCCACAGGAACCATTACTTCCGTCTATTCCGGAGACAGCCAACTGATCACAATAGGCGCCTGTTCACATCTGCTCGCAATGAGTGCAAGAGAACCCTAAATGACGCCAAACAGTTGTTTGCTGAGAGAATGCGACAGCACATAGCTGACCGCAAGTTCGGCTCCAAGGAATATTGGAGGATTTGTAAACGAGTGCTCAACAATAGGAAATCCTCAATACCTCCTTTAATCCATGGATTTGAGGTTCTCACGTCATCTGCGGACAAAGCTGAGCGCTTTGCCCGCAGATTCTCATCCAACTCCACATTCGACTCATCCGGAGTGCACTCACCCGACTTCCCTATTAGAACTGAGGCCAAACTGCACTAAGTATATATTAACCCGACAGTAGTATCCAGAGTAATTTCAAAACTCGACCCCCATAAGGCGTGTGGAGACGATGGAATCCCGGTGAGAGTCCTTAGGAAGTGTGCCCCTGAACTTTCCCCCATCCTCTCTAAACTGTTTAACTACTGCCTTTCTGCTTCCTGCTTTCCTGCATGCTGGAAATTCTCCTCAGTCGTTCCTGTCTTTAAGAATTGTGGTGAACCCTCGGACCCATCCAACTATCGCCCTATCAATCTTCTACCGATGTTCGGGAAAGTATTCGAGGCTATAATCAATGCAGAAATAGTTCATCATCTCACCGCCCACAAACTGTTCTCCGACAGGCAATATGGATACCGCTTCGACAGGTCCACGGCCGACCTGCTAACAACTGTAACGGAGTACATGCTACAGGCCCTTGATGAGTCTGACGAGGCTCGCGCGGTTGCTCTGGACATCTCCAAGGCTTTCGACAGGGTTTGGTACCCTGGCCTCCTATGCAAACTACGCGGTTATGGTATTACCGGTCAACTGCTTGACCTAATCCAATCTTTCTTAAATAACCGCAAATTGAAGGTCGTTCTGAATGGGCGTGCCTCTTTGTCCTACAGCACGAATGCTGGTGTCCCACAGGGCTCTATCCTGGGCCCGACGCTCTTCCTTATTTTCAGCAACGACCTCCCAGATGAGATCAAGTCCCAAGTAGGTATCTACGCAGATGACACTACAATATACTCCCGCTCCAGTAAGAAACCTCTCGTGGCGGACAGACATAATCTCGCTGCTGACCTTGAGCGAGATCTACACTCTGTGCTGAACTGGGGCAAGAAGTGGCTTGTCAACTTCAATTCCTCTAAGACCAAGCTCTTGTCTGTCAACCATTACAGGCAACCTCTTCTGCCTCCCATAAGCATGGACCAGGTGATTCTCCCGGAGAGTAATACACTACGCCTCCTCGGACTTACCCTGTCCTCAGACCTCAAATGGAACCACTATATTGAATCCATAGCAAAATCTACTGCTAAGAAGATTGGGTCACTATGTCGATCCAGGATGTTTTTTCTACCTGAATCCATCCTGCATATATACAAGTCAACCATCCGTCCGTGCATGGAGTACTGCTGCCATTTATGGTCAGGTGCCCCTGCCGTTCTCCTCAGTGTTCTTGACAAGCTCCAAAGGAGAGTCTGTAATGTGATAGATACTGATCTGGCGACTCGACTGCAACCACTTTCCCATCGTCGAAATGTGGCCTCCCTCTGTCTCTTCTATAAATATTTTCATGGCTTCTGCTCGGATGAGCTTAAGTCACTGATGCCTCCTCAACAGGTGTTTACCCGTGCAACCAGACTGGCAACTGGATCCCACCCATTCATAGTCAGGTTAGCCAAATGCAGACGACAATTCTACTCCTGCAGCTTCCTCTCTCGCACTTCCCGCCTGTGGAACTCACTCCCGTATTCTTGCTTTCCTGACGGCTACAACCTCCAGAAATTTAAATGCAAAGTTAATACTCATCTACTAACCACTGGCCTCTCTCTCTCCCCTCCCCTGTATAACCTTCCCTTTCTCTCCTCCTATGTATCTGTCATCGCACCTTCTTTCTCAGCTTTCTATTGTTCCTTTCTAACTAGCTTGTATTCCTCACTCTTTTCTAATTAATCTTTTTACATTTATGTAACCCCCTGCACATCAGTGGCGTTTCCGCCTTGCTCGGGGTGAAATGATTAAAAAATATATATATATAATATTTATATTTACAATATATATTATCTATATATTATGTATATAATATTTATATATACATTATAAATATTACATAAATATTATAAATATATAATGTATATATAAATATTTTAAATATATAATGTATATATAAATATTTTAAATATATATATATATATATATATATATATATATATATATATAAAGCTGAGAACAAATTTAATAAAAGATTATCCAAATGTTGGAGAATATTTGCATTTATTTTCTACTGAAATTAAAGCCAAAATACGATGTTTAGAACGGCTCATGATTAAACATAATAGACATTCATTGTCTCTTGTATTTAACAGTATATGTTTAGAAAATTATCTGCTGCCTCGATACACTATATATATATATATATATATATATATATTGATTGATTGATTGATTGATTGATTGAAAAGTAACAGTCCATTTTAATATTGTCCTTATAATTTATATTTTAACTTTAATTTTTACGATAAATATGCGAGGAAAGCCGTTAGCGGAAAGTTTAATTTAAAATTCGATATGGGCACCAGATTTTGCTGCCAGCTTCTCGAGCCGCCCAGGAATTGCGTCAACTCATTTCCCTGGAACTTTCGTGTTATGAGTTCTTCTCAAGTCTTCCTTTATGGTAATAGACTTACTTCTTTAACCAACCACAAAGAAAAAGTATCAGGGTGTTAGAACAGGGCTTCCTACTGGCTGCTTGTACATAAAATAGAGAGTTACTTTTCAATTACATTGTGTGAGTGTGTGTGTATATATATATATATATATACATATATATACTCACACAATATAATTGAAAATAACTCTCTATTTTATGTATGAGTGGCCAGCATATATATATATATATTAAAAATCGCCACTCATGGTAGAAACTTAGGTAGTGTAATAATTCGTTTAAAAATGGAAACATATATAGTTATCTGCAGACAATCCTCTTTCGCAGCTCATCAGTAGTTAGACATCCGATTGCTTCTAGCCAAGATCGAAACTCGACCGAATTGGCATCAGTCGGCGATTTTACCACTAACTTATGGACGCTCAGTATTAAGCGTGTTATATATAGTATGTAAGTACACACCAATAGCCGAGAGTGTTCAAATTCATTACTGAACGATCGGTGCGTAAATCGCAGTGAGTAGCTACTGTTGGTTAAGTCGACCCTTTCTCCATAATGCTCAATCAGCAAGCGAGAGCGTAAATTATAATCCACAGACACTTCTATATATATATATATATATATATATATTAATCATATCACCCCGAGCAAGGCGGTAACGCCACTGATGTGCAGGGGGCTACGTAAGAATGAAAAGATTGGAAAAGAGAAAGCCGGAAACCACATCCTAAACAGGGATATATATATATATATATATATATATATATATATATATATATATATATATAATATTAAATACTTCAAACGGTGACATTTCATTTCTTAACATTTTCTCATTTAATATCGAAATTTTAATGACAAAATATTTATAACTCATCCTGGAACATTTATAAAAATACTAAAACGGCTGTTATTGTGGTATTAATTCAAATACACCGTAACCGGATGTGCGTTGTGGAGCAATGGATATCGACTCAGAACGAGAAATTGGGAAGCCGAGTTCGAATTACAGTTGAATTTCTTGCATTCACTTGCATTCAAACGATGGTTGCATTGGCTTTTCGGTTATGAACACCACACAATTTCCTAAACGGCTAATATTGCCATTAACGTTACCATTTATACGACGGCTGTCGAAGTGGAACGAGCTGTACTTCTTCTTCATGACGGGTTACTGCTCAGTCACACGCATCCTTGTCTACGGATATAAACACGTTTGCTCAATTTTCTACTGCGAAATAATGTTTTCAGCCGATACCCTCGAAATTGATGTTCTTTAATCTTTCATCCCCTTTCAAAGATTAGTGCGAGATCCGACGCAGGAAATAACTAATGTCAATATGTATTGTGCTCAAACACGAAGACCGGTCGACTAGATTTCAAAGTGATTTTTTCTATTAGGGTTTTAGGAATGCGGATTCTTTAACACGTTGCTCTGCAATGATTTGTGACAAGCAGTTATCTCGAAAATATTTTGATGACCATTCAGTATACTGATCATTCTTATTAGTTACAGTATAAAAATTTTATACTGCTGGTGTGTATTTTAAGTGCGTGTTCAATATGCAAAGAAAAACGATAGCAGCATGTAAAACTAGTTTTAACCAATGACTGTTAATTCTTACAGGGGGAAAAACCTAATGCATTGTGTGCCAGCAATTCTGCGTCATCATACTTAACTTTTGCAGGAGGTTGATACATAGACAGAAAAAGAAAGAATCCATGTTTAAGAAATTCTTGAGTACAACACTTTATACTATAATTCAGTAAAATCTGTTTAAATTCGGATTTATTTAATTTCACATATTGCTAATTGTTTTCAAATAAGATTTCAGAAATATGTGTTTGATTTTTCCAGAATTTTTAAAACCGAGGTTTGAGTTTTGTTTACAAATGTGTCAAAATGGCCAATTTTATCGACTTCACTGAAAGGAAAATCAATTCCGATCAATATACATTCTGTTTGAAATACACTACAGACAATTTACTTAGTGGAAATAGAAAATTTAAAACCCTTTAGCTTTCAATTAAAGCTGAAATGAAAGCTTCAAGAAAGCCGTTTCATTAAAAAAAAAAAAGAATCCCTATGCATAAAATTCGGTTTCGTTTATTGAATACATTTCATCCCATAAATATAGCATACCTTAAAATATATTTAATCACACATACACTCCCACACACGCGCACACACACACACACACACACACACACACATATATATATATATATATATATATATATATATATATATACATAAATATGTATATATTATTTACATCGTTCGAATTGTTCTCATCTTTATCGCCAAATTCATATTCACAACGTTTCAAACGTTGTACGCTCCGGCCTTCTTCAGCTGATTAGAATTTCGAACCGAAAACTTTATTTCGGTCACTGGATTTATTGTTCTCGAACCATGATCCATACCACTTTAGGATGCTTTAGTTACCTACTTTCAATTTAACTCTAAGTTTTTTATTCATCACTGCTTTAGCCAGGTATTGAACTCGCAACTTGCGTCAAGTCATTAGACATAACTAACACTTTTATCTACTGGGCAATATAATATTACTTTTAAAGGATATATTTTATTTTATTTACTGTTTGAGTTGATTCCATGATTTTTTCTTTCTTTAAAGTATTGAGTAAAATACGGGCTGTTTGTTCAAACACGTGTATCAACTAAAAGGGAGCTTTAAATTATGATGAAATGATATCCGTCTAAAAATTACATTAATTCTTGAAATTCACTTTTATATATTCTTCTCTAGACTTATGTACTTTTAATTTAGTGCTGAGACTTCTTAGAGTTCATGTAACTCTGCTCGCAACCTCTGTCTGATTTCTTTGAAGTGTAAGTAAGCAGCCATGTGTGTTAAGGAATTCCATAACGCCCTACTTTAGGATAAATTAGTTCGATTCTGTTTAGCGGCGTATGAACCTCTTATTTAATACCGAAATCTATGTATTTTGAACACCATTTTATCGCTTCAGCTAAATATATTTTGAATGCAGTTTTGTAATTTCAGTTACATATATTTTGTGTATAATTTTAATTTTCCAGAACTCTACGCGGTAGAACTTCAATCGCTAATGCTACTTGACAGACCAGCCCTTAAGAATCATGGTCTGTTAGCGTGAATTTTTTATCACTGAATAACTACATACATCATATTTCCTTATACATCGAACGTTAATTAATAACACAAATATGATGTTATCATTTATAAACAGATTTATCACTCGGCACATGACATGTATAATATAATCTCCGACAATATCTGTAATAAAGCAAATATTATTACTTGAAATTCCGATTGTAGATTTATCGTATAAACAGGCTGAGTGATTTTCCAAACGTAGTTTAGATGTGGCACAAGGCCGAAGTTCGAGATACCCAGTGAGAATCAAACCCATTCTTCTTTTTCTATGTGCCCTGTTCCTTCAGGACATAGGCGATCATGGCTTTCCACGTTTCCCTATCACTGCTGGCTCTGAGCACGCCTTCCCCTGTTACACCATGCAACCCTCGTTCCATCATCTACCTGATTAGATCCTTCAAATATCTTATCCGTTGCTTTCCCATGTCTCTTCTTCCCTGTATCTGACCCTGTGAGTATCAGGTTCTCCAATCCCTTCTTCCTCAATGCATGTCCCAGGAGATTCAGTTGTCTCTTCCTGATGCCCAGTATTAGTTTCCTTTTTGTTTCCATCATCTCTAGGATCTCATCATTGCTCACATGCTCGTTCCATGATATTCGCAGCATCCTTCTGTAGAATCACATTTCAGTTGCTCCCAGTTTTTCCTTCATCATTTGATGATATTTTCTAATATTCACTGCCATATTGAAGAACTGACAACACATAGTAATCCTTGTTTTGAGCGAAATTGTCCTGTTTCTTAAAACTTTACTTAACATCTGGAATGCTTCCTTCGCCATGCCAATTTGCCTAACTTATTATTTAGTCTAAAAGGTTCGAGAGAGACAAGTTTGTTAACCATTACACCACGTCACAGTGCCCAGTAATTATCAAAACGATGCTTAGATGTGGCGCAATCGAACACGATACCCAGTTGTAATTGATCTAGTGAGACAAGCCTGATAACCATTACACCACGCCGAGGTGACCAAACATATCCAACAATATAAAGATGATTATATTGAAAAATATTCGAAATATATGTAACGTAATACGAATCTTATTGTGAACATAATCATTTGCTAAACGTTCCTGGCCTAATGTATCTAGAGAGAAATACAAACAAGCCACTGTATATATATATATATATATATGGTGTTGCAGCAAAATCCGACATTTGACAAAAAAGAAACAAAATAGACAATAAAAACAAAATCTGTATCTGCAGAAACCCGACAGTTTATTTATCAAAAGTTACAGTTGCATACTACATTATTTTTCAATGAAACGTCCGCTGCTAACCATCTCCAGGCGGGCGCGAAATAAGTCACACGCTTTGGCACCCATGTCCTTGGAATGTTGTGGCCGTTTTTGTTGGTCTTGGCCTCGATCACGCCCCCAGAAGAAATAGTCAAGGGAAGGGGATTGTAGTCGGATGAAGAGGGTAGTCACAAGTCTGGCGACTAGTTGTGAGGAACATTGTTGGGCAGCCACGCTTAAGTTGTCTTGGCCTTGTGTGCAGGAGCGGAGTCCTGCTAGAAGACGTAGGGGCATCCAGCGGCAATATCGTCCATCCAGAGCTTCACCACGCTCCTCAGCACCTCCTGGTAGATCTCAGCGATGATATTTCTCTCTTTTCCCCCGGGAAACACTAGTTTAAGATTTAAGAGATACATTCAATTTTTTTTATTTCAACATCCACGTATACACACATACATATTTTTATCTGTTTTGGGCACCTCGAGGTGGTGTTATGATTAGCAAAATCATCTCGGTAGAATCATTACAACTGAGTAGTGAGTTTGATTCTCACTGGGTGTCCCTTACTTTTTGCCTTGTGCTACATCTAAGCTACGCTTAGAAAATTTCCATACTTTTATCTGCTTCGTTTTGCATTCGATGAAGCCTTTAACTTGCGAAATAACTCATCTATTTGATCAAATCTGTATTTCTCTCTAGATACATTAGAGATGTGTAATTATTATTTATATAATACTGATGATAATGGGGATTTGTTGGTTTTAATTGACTATCCTACGCTTAGCTAGATGTTTTCGTAACATATGCTTATAGCAATTAGCCTGATTAAAACCAATGCGTTTTTTGATCACATCCATTCCTAGTCGTAACCATACCTCATTCACTTTATGGAATGGACATATCTCTTCAGGAAAATATATAAAATTTAGCATTTGAATTAACTACGCAGAGGATTAATAAAAAAAAGGTCAATACAGTGAGCAATGTGAACTTCAGCCTGAAATGTCGAGACGACCTTCTGCACAATCCATTTCGAAACAACTGCCATTTTTGATTTGCGCAAACAAGCACAGCAATCCCTTGAATGCTGGTATTTTCCCGACGTTTCAATCAATTTAAGATCTGTTGCCAACACAAACAATCCTGTCCACAAGACAAAAAATTTCAGTGAGATGGCTCAATAACCAGAAGTCGCAGTAAATATTGTAATTCTACCTTTTTTTGAAAAGACCATTTTTTTAAAGGCTTAGTCGAGTCGAAATTTTACACCGTCATTCTTTGAAGTTGGACAAAAAGAACAATAAATATAAAAATAAATAGAAGTACAACTACAAAAACTAAACAGCTACAGCAACTACCAAATAAGGTATTTTTAATTGAACAATTCGTATCTTTATGATTTATAAACCCATTTTGAGTTATATAAAGTCGCAGAAATCTTTCGGATGTAAAGGGTTCCTTACAGCAATCTTTTATTTTCTCAAGCAGTGCCCAATTGAAGAGATTTGAAACATGAGATATCATGAAGTTGATCTTGTTTTTGGTCCCCTTGGAACTGTGATAGAGAAAATTGAAAAAAAAATCTGGGTAAATGGGGAACTGCTATTCGAATTAGGAATATTACAAGAAAAAGCACTGCTTGTATCACCCGTAATTCTAATACATATATACATTTAACTATTTCTTGGAAATTCTATTTTTCCTCTCGGTATCTCTTGCAATCTCTGCTTCGCCATCTATTTGCTCAAGCCTATCAAGTATGTATTGCGCTGATTTCCACTGTCTCTCTTTCCTTCTATCTGTCTTATAAGTATGAAATTCTCCAAGCCCTCCTTCCTTATTGCGTGTTCCAAAACCTCGTCTGTCTCTTTTTGATGTGAAGTATGATTTTTGCTTTTGTGTGCATCTATCCAGCACCTCATCGTTGCTCACGTGCTCAGTCCATGTTATTCCTGGCATCCTTCTGTAAAACAACATTTCTGCTGTTTCAAGCCTCTTCTTCATTTTTGATAACATAGTCCAACATTCACTTCGACGCAGAAGGACAGTGGATGTAATGAATATAAAAATGTATGAATAGAATAAGTGAAGACCAGGTCAGAAAAAAGTTTTCTTGAATTTAACATGTTTCACTTTAATAGGCCTCTTCGGAGATTTCTCAAAGACGAATGATTTAATATCATTTTTTAATAATAATAATAATAATAATAATAATAATAATAATAAAAACAAAAAAACAGGAAGGAAGTATGTCGTTTAAGGTTTGATTTCATTGTTCAGATACGTGTCACATGTAATAAAGCAATAGATGAATATTTTCAAGGTTTGATTTCATTGGTCAGATATGTGTCACATGTAATAAAGCAATAGATGAATATTTTCAAGGTTTGATTTCATTGGTCAGATATGTGTCACATGTAATAAAGCAATAGATGAATATTTTCAAGGTTTGATTTCATTGGTCAGATATGTGTCACATGTAATAAAGTCAATAGATGAACATTTTCAAGGTTTGATTTCATTGGTCAGATATGTGTCACATGTAATAAAGTCAATAGATGAACATTTTTGAGGTTTGATTTCATTGTTCAGATACGTGTCACCTTGTAATAAAGCAAAAGATGAACATATTTGAGGTTTGATTTCATTGGTCAGATACGTGTCACATGTAATAAAGCAATAGACGAACATTTTTGAGATTTGATTTCATTGTTCAGATACGTGTCACCTTGTAATAAAGCAAAAGATGAACATATTTGAGGTTTGATTTCATTGGTCAGATACGTGTCACATGTAATAAAGCAATAGACGAACATTTTTGAGGTTTGATTTCATTGTTCAGATACGTGTCACCTTGTAATAAAGCAAAAGATGAACATATTTGAGGTTTGATTTCATTGGTCAGATACGTGTCACATGTAATAAAGCAACAGATGAACAATTTTAAATGTAGAAAATGAACATTTTTGAAGTATGATTTAATTGGTCAAATACGTGTCACATCTAATAAAGCAATAGATGAACATTTTTAAATGTAGAAAAATATCTCTATTTATATGTGTGTGAGACGTGGAATAAAATCAATAGATGCCTATTTTAAATGATAATTCATATGTTAAAATAATGTATGCGAGAATAGACACATGTATATTATGTATATGTATATACATGTTATGATAAAAAAAATTGTCGTGTAAATTACGTAAAAAAATTAAAATAACACTGACATCTCATTTTAACAAATATATTAACCACAAAATTATCCTGAAATACTAAAGAGTATACCACGGTTTCCAAACACCTTCGGAATTCCTGGTGCTACAAGATCTTCCAGCAGCCACTTTCTTGAACCAAGACCGCACTTCTTCCTCAATGCACATGTAGTAGGCTTCCGTGTTTAGTCCGAGTCTCTCATTAACAAATTAAAGAGTCGATTTTCCAGGAAGTAATAAAGCAATAGATGAACATTTTTGAGGTTTGATTTCATTGGTCTGATATGTGTCACATGTAATAAAGCAAGATGGCTACATGTAAGTGATGATGCGGTTGCAAAATTTGTCTGATAGCCAGAGTCTGATGTCTGGGTTCTCTTGCTTGTGTGTTATGTTGCAAAGTGCTGTTGTCAGATATAAGGTCTTCCAGCAGCCACTTTCTTGAACCAAGACCGCACTTCTTCCTCAATGCACATGTAGTAGGCTTCCGTGTTTAGTCCGAGTCTCTCATTAACAAATTAAAGAGTCGATTTTCCAGGAAGTAATAAAGCAATAGATGAACATTTTTGAGGTTTGATTTCATTGGTCTGATATGTGTCACATGTAATAAAGCAAGATGGCTACATGTAAGTGATGATGCGGTTGCAAAATTTGTCTGATAGCCAGGGTCTGATGTCTGGGTTCTCTTGCTTGTGTGTTATGTTGCAAAGTGCTGTTGTCAGATATAAGGTCTTCCAGCAGCCACTTTCTTGAACCAAGACCGCACTTCTTCCTCAATGCACATGTAGTACGCTTCCGTGTTTAGTCTGAGTCTCTCATTAACAAATTAAAGAGTCAATTTTCCAGCATGCCGTACCTTCGTAATTACCATTAAACTCACCAAACTCTTTCCGAATCATCTGCTCTGTTTTAAGACTGAACACCCAAACACTTGAAATGTTCGTATTTAAGATTCTGGCGTGACTACCATGCCGTACAGTATGTGGTTCCCAAAGTTCTGTCTGAGTGAATTGATTCATGGTACTCTTTTTCTCACGGATGTTGCTCAACTGATCCTGCTATACTAAGTAGTCGACAGAATAAAAAAAAATCGCGCATACGCAAAATTAAGAATATAAAATAGTGACAGTATGTTAATAATTGTATGTTAATAATTGGGGTATTAGGCTTCGTAAAATAAAATAATTCACAGTTTATAGGGTTGTCACTCTAAAGGCTATTGAATTGGCGGAAACGATTATCATTAGAATGAAAACAAGTATTATTTTGAATAACGGGTAGATCAGGATAATTTCACCTCAAGTGGTTTGAAGAAAGCGATCAATCATGGCACAGACTGTTGGCATTCATCAATAATATCAGTGTCCATGCATGTTTACATATCCTACCAGATTTTGAGCACATTTCACAATAAATATAGCCTAGCTTAATATATATATATATATAACGGAAAATTCCGAGGATTAACGAAATATTTAATTATGGCGTTATATTTAATGTTCAAACAAATAAATGAAATGTATATATACATATAATATTACAGAAAAACTCGATAATTAACTAGATGGTTTTAACAACTGACATATTAAAATTATTTGTTTGAACATTAATTTTAATCGATACTCATATTTGAATATATATTCGGTTTTTTCGTTAATCTTCGGGATTTTCCGTAACATTGTAAGTTTACATTTGTTGACATTACGATACATTTCAGAGCAGAAATAGTTATTTGCTTCGAATCAAAAATTGGGTTAGATAGGCTTGATTTGACTTTGTTTAGATTGTAGAATCATCCGTAGTCGAGTGGTCTATGACGTACCAGATCAATTAGTCGCAGGTTCGAATCCTGCCGAATGATGCACATTTTCGTACAAAATGTATTGTAAATAAGCAAGCCGGTAGAAATGAATATACTCTTTTGATTAAAAACAGAAATTAAATTCAAGTATTGATTAAAAATTAGGTTCAAACAAATAATTTCATATATATATATATATATATATATATATATATATATATAAATGGTTAATAACCACAGGATTTCAGAAGGTTATCCTAAAACTAGAAACTGCTAAATTTGAAGAAATTTGTTGAATTCATTAGCGCAAATGCAGGATTAATAATGAGAAGTCGATAATTTATCTTTATCCAGTATAAAGACATTCAAATAGTGTCCGACTTGTCACACCATAAATTCGTAAGTGTTGTAGTCAAGAAGAATTCGGAAGAATCCTGACCTAAATCCAGCGGTAAACTATAAGACACCAATAAGTTCAGTAAAGTGCCATACGTGATACACGCTTTGGGTGATCATATCTCGAAAGAGACATGACTGACTGAGCAGCAGATTATCTCGCAGTATGTTACCATTACTTTCTGCGGTAGACTGTTTGCCATCCAAGGCTATAGAACTCAATATGTCCTATTATTTGACCCATAGCTACAGGGAAGAGACGTATTAATACCTATCCCAAGGGTATTTGCCCGTAAGTGAATGCAAGAAATTCAACTGGAATTCGAAGTCAGCACCCCGATTTCTCGTTCGGGGGTGCTGAAAAGCATTTATCCGGAATATTGAACGAAATTGCAACAGAATATATGAATTTCGATCTATCAAAAGTTCTCACACTGCAAATACCGCGCCAACTCTCGATGGTCCGGATGTATATAGTAAACACTGATTGGTTATTGGAAGAAAGTTCCTCATAGTTTGAGGTGACCACAAAGCGGTTGTGGATGGGTAGTGTTTGAGACTCATGATAGTGATAACATGGTAGGCACACGTCAAGTTCCAGGTGATGTTTCAGTGACAGCTCAAGCATACATTGATTTCTAAAGGCACGCGTGAAGCCATAGTTCAAGAAAAAAAACGATTTATTTACAGAAATCTGTCTTACAGTTTGAAATGCCAACAAAGAAGGGTGGTTGAAGTATGATAGTGGTGACGTGTTATCATATTGCCAGCTCCAGATTGTGTCACGATGACAGATTCAGCATACGTTGATTACTGAAGGCACCCGTGTGAACATGGATCAAGGAGAATCAAATTAATTTCAGAAATACAATTTACCTGCATGGCATTTATGTATTACAATAATCGGAAACACCCACAGAGGAAATAAAGAAAAAAACTTTGTAACGTTTCTCACGATACAGAGTAGAAGTTTCACAAGAAAAAATTTAGATGAAAAGTTAGTGGAATAATAATCTTTAAAACTCAATTGTCGATAGAAACAATATGTTCAATATTATTGTTGTCTTTTTACACTCTGAACCACAGGTTCTAATCTTCAAGGTTTTATGTGTCAAGAATAGTTCCTGTACAAATTGTAGCTGAGCTCTGCAGGTTTTGAATAATCCCCAAAATGTCTGAGCAGGAGTTTTCAAATAACGATCGATTAGCTGCTCAATTAAACGAATTTGCTTAGAAACGAGGCGCCAGTTAATAATTTTTTGTCATAATTATGACACTTTTTAACAATCTTTGCACCCGTTCTGTAAATGTAATTTTAAATTAAAGCTATACTTCTAGATGATTATATGACATGTCTAATAATATGAATTTTGGAAAATCCAGTAAAATTCGGAAAGATAATTATAGCCCTTAATGATATGTAGTTTATTACAATTTATGCATATGCTAGAAATTATGCATATGCTAGAAATTATCGTGGATATTTTAGTGCATATCTTCACTAAATTTGTAAGAAGCGGGGAAAAATAGAAATTCAGTTTATAATATGAGGCGCACGTTGTGTTTGGAAATTGAGATTTTTGTATTTCTCATGGGTTTGTTGATTCGATCAGTTCTTTCTTTGTTGCCTTTTTTAATTTTTAATTATGCAGGACAAACACGCTTTCTTCGAAAATGAATTTTATCGGAAAATGTATCAAATACAGGAGAAATAACTTCTACATTTGCCGGGTTTCTTCAGAACGTAGGCGATCATTGACTTCCGCTTGACTCTGTCTCTCACCGCTCTCAACATTCTTACTCTTAGTGTCTCTCCCAAACTTCACCCTGCCATCCATTTGCTCAGGCCTATCAAGTAGTCTAGCCTTGATTTCCTTTATGTCTATTTCGCTCTATCCGTCCTGTGAGTATTACATTCTCCAGGCGCTCTTTCCTTATTACATGTTTCAGAAATCTCATCTGTCTCTTCTTTATATTAAGTATGTTTTCTTCTCGTTTCCATCCTCTCCAACAATTCGGCGTTGGTTGCATTCTCAGTGCATGTTACCCTCTGAATTGTTCTGTAAAGCCACATTTCTGCAGCCTCAAGCCTATCCTTCCTCCCTGAGGAGATCGTCCAATATTCATTTACTGCTAAACAGAAGGACAGACATCACATAGCAATCGAGCACTCTCTTCTTTGTTTCCAATGACATTTCCCTGTCTTTCAGTAGTCTGGTTAGCTTTTGAAATGCGTGCATGGACATGTCGATGCATCTTTGGATCTCAACATCGCACTTTCCATCCTCTGTCAGCATGCGTTTCCAGGTATTTAAATTTCTTTAATTGTTTTATTTTAGTTTCCCTACCTGTAGTTGGCATTTTGGGGGTCTTCTTTTTGCTGATGACTATACATTCAGTTTATTTGAAGTTTATGCTCAGTTTATGCTCAGTCCTTTCTACTCCCATTAAGCTATACCTTCTGTAGGAGGTCCTGCATTATTCTTTCCGAGTTTTCTCTCTTGTGTCATCTGCGTATCTTAGTGTTGAGATTGTGGACACCAATGACGAATCCTGGCAACGGTTTTATTTCTCTCAGAATTATTACGCTGTATAAGTTGAATAGATCAGTTGAGAAAACACATAATTTTCTTATGCCCCTTTCTATTTTTGTATACCTGCGTTTGCTGCCAATAGATATTCTTGATGACCCTAACGTCTTTTCCGAAAATGTCGAGGTTATCGAGCATCTCTATAAAACCTTTGTGCCTTAGTTTGTCAAATGCCTTTGCATAGTCTATAAAGCACAAATGTAATTCCTTCTGCATTTCTATTGCTGGCATAATCAAGCATGGAGTAGAAAGACTCGATTTGAAAAAAAAAACTCAATCGATCTGAGGCTTGTAACTGTCAGTCTCACATGATTTCAATATTCACACTGTCAATATATCCTCGTGAATATAACGAAATCTAAACATATTTATAAATGGAACTTTGTGTGTGTATGCGTGTGTGTGTGTCCGTTACCTATAGACTCCGAAACGGCTGAACCAATTTTCTTGAAAATTGACACTGTTGTACTATAAATGTTTGTGAGTCTTCTTAGCTAGGTTTTGTGTCGAGGTATTTCCCGCCGATAAATATCGAAAATCGATAATCGAAAAAATCGGATTAAAGAAGGAATGGTCCGATTTTAATCAAATTTGATACACTCATAGACAAAGATATAAGAAACGATATTTAGAAGTTTCAAGGTGGCAGTTCTTAAAATAGTGCAGAAAATCGATAATATATATATATATAAAAGGCAAGATGTTTGTGTGTGTGTCTCTTGATCTGCCTGTATGTCTGTATTTTTTTTTCAGTTCTTTTATTTTAGTTTTTGCTTCGGGTTTGGCTCGAAGTAGGTATAATTGTAGTTCTTGGTCTAAGCCATGATACTATTTACTCAGAGAACATATTGAACCTTCAAAATTCAGTTTACGACGAAAAAACGTATTTGATATCTATACCAGGAAATCAAAATTTGACTTATATCCATTCATTTTTCTTTCCGTCTACGGTTTCGCTTTAACTGAAAACCACTATTGCTTTTTAGTCTTTCGTGCCAACGTCCAAATTGTCTGAACTCCAGGATCAAGAGTTAGTTTTAAACCTTTCATTACACCCGAGCAACGCCGGGCTATACTGCTAGTTAATCTATAAAATTACAGACACTTGATAACTCGAAATCATTTGACAGGTGTTGGCATGCTGGCTTTCTGTGCAAGTTTAAGGGTTACCATATTTCTGAACCATTGTTTGATTTAATCGGATCATTCCTATCAAATCAGAAAGTGAAAATCTTTTTGAACAGACAAGCTTCGAGAGTTTTTATACGAACGCAGGCATCCATCAAGGCTCCATCCTATATCCCATGCATTTTCTAACTTCATCGGTTTTGTAAAATATAAATTTTATAAACTTGTCCCATTTATTTTAATTATAATACTCTATTAACTTCTAACATAGTCTCCTCATCTGATTACGACCCCCCGTAGAATTAGCCTTACCAATTAGCAAGGATACTACATAATTATATATATATATATATATATATATATATAATTTAGAGTTATTAAAGAAATATATATATATATATATATATATATATATATATATATATATATATATAGGGATTTGGTAAGGGAGTTCATATTTTATAAAGAAAGACAACTAAAGGAGTTAAATTACTTTTTTAAGGTTTATTTAATTAAACCTTTTAGGTAGAAGCGAGCTAAATGACAATTACAGGAAGTTATCAGTGTAAAAAGATATATATATACGTGTTAACCAAGGATATATACATATATATATATATATATATATATATATATATATATATAGTCATCCGAAGATAGATCTGTTTCGCTGTATCACAGCTCATCAGTACGGTTAGACTCCGATTGCTTTTAACCCAGGATTGAAACCCGACCAAATTGGCATCAGTCGGCGATTCTACCTCTGGGCTATGGACGTTCGGTAGAAGAAGGCACACATTTTTTTATCCTGTATATTGTCATTATACCCGTTCAATAGCCAGAGTGCTCTAATCCATTACTGAAAGAGTGATGCGTACATGTCAAAGTAGCTACTGTTTTTCAAAGTCTACCATTCTTCCAGAGTACTCATTCTGGGTGTGAGAGCGTAACTCAGCCTATCTTCATTTAAACATGTTTCATAGACATAAACTTATTTTTATGTTGATCCTTTTCTATTGTCTAATTCATTTCTTGATGTGAATTTCAGCAAGGAAATTGCCTTAGTTATTTTAACTCAAGTACTATGCGTGTGTATTATTTAAAATAGGTGAGATTTATGCATTACATTTAATATAAACTATGATTAAGTTTTGATTTTATTTTTAAAGTACAGAGGAGAATAGTATTTAAAATATATGTATTTCAATAAACGGATTTTAAAATTATGTGAAAACACCGAGTCGTGCTATTAGTGAGGAATAATATGTATATTAGTTAATAATGGCTCAGTTATATTGCATTGCCCAACAATTATTAATTTATTAACACCACTATTCAAAGTAAGTTATATATATATATATATATATATATATATATATATATATATATATATATATATATATATCATGGAGAAAAAAAAATTAGATATTCTACAAATTCATGGGTAATACGTATTTCGCCGCTGCTGAACTTGCTGCTCGTCAGACCCAAATGATACAACAGTTAATCCTCATAATATTCCCGAAGATCATTACACACAGACGCTCACGTGCCCATAATGAGAACAGACATTTGTAAAGGTAATATACAAAAAACAATTCCTCGCTCATTCATTACCTGACTAATATACCAGGTATTCTATGTTATATATATATTTATATATGCGTTTGCGTGTGTGGGGGGTCGGGGAAATTGTCGGTAATCGGTTGATATGGGTGAACCATTTTCGTCCATATATATAACCGCACAAAGTAGCTGTGATACAGCAAAACAGGACTGCCTGCGGATGATTATATATATATATATATATATATATATTGTTTTCTTTAATCTGAAGTGGAAGAGTAGGAATGTAAATTCCAAGAACTTTATCCTAATTAATATTAAAAAATTTTAGCATTAAAATTGATGCAGGCAGAGAGCTCAATGTATTAAGAATACAGAGCCAATATAAATTAGAGAAATTTTCAAAATTCAAAGGTGTCAGATGTACATTTCGACATAGGATCTCTAATAGAAATTCTACGTCAACGACTTCCGGACCTATATCGGTATGTCCGCCGGTCCTTTCAAACAAAGACTGTATAACCACAGGTACTCTTTTTCGAACCCCGGTCAGAGGTACCAGACAGCCCTTTCGCGGGCATTCTGGAAAATGAAAGAGGAAGGGCTGGATCCTGAAATTAGCTGGAAACTGATTGGTTCAGCCAGTATTCTGAGGAATTTTCGTGATAGGTGCTGTCTATGTCTACTGGAAAAAATTTCAATATTAAAATACCCCCACCAAAACCGGCTACTGAATCTTAGGAGGGAATTCATCAGTAAGTGCCGCCACAAGGCAACTTTTTTGAATACTTAAATTTAGAATTTAAATCCCCGTTAACTAGATGTTAGAATATAAATTAAAAGGATTCAATTTAAGTTTTAATCTTAATTTTACCTTAACGTTAAACTTAAAAAGTATTTTAACCCCGCTAGCTTCCTATCCCAACCTCCTTTAATTGCCTATCTTTAGAAAATATGGATTCTTTTACTAAACCCCTTTTTTTCCTTGGTTAACACATATATGTATATATATTTTTCTCTAATAATTTTTAAACTAATAACTTCCTGTAATTGGCATTTAGCTCGTTTCCACCTAAAAGGTTTAATTAAATAAACTTAAATAAAATTTTTTTAAATCTTATATTGAAACCCATTCCTTCCCGTCTAAATACACCTATTCAAACAACTCAAAATTTTAACCTTAAAAAAGTAATTTAACTCTTTTAGTTGTCTATCTTTATAAAATATGAACTCCCTTACCAAATCCCTATATATATATATATATATATATATATATATATATATATATATATATATATATATTTCTTTAATAACTCTAAATTCATGACTTCCTGTAATGGATAAAGTTAATTAAAATTTTTTAAGATATTACATTTAATTCTATTCCTCCCCTTCCTAAATATACCGTTTCAACACCCTGTAACCCCACCACTACCAGCTCTATCCTGTTCTACTTTGTGACGTTGTTAACCTGCCCCCTTCCACACTTTACCCCAGGGCCTTCGCCATTTGGAACAAAATAAGGTCGCTGACGTGACATAGAATCTCTATTAGAGATCCTATGTCGAAATGTACATCCGACACCTTTGAATTTTGAAAATTTTCTCTAATTTATATATATATATATATATATATATATATATATATATATATATATATATTGAAATTGTTATTATCATTATTATTATTATTATGTCATTTTTCATCATATTTCGATTTCTGCTTTGGTCTCACTACCAACCAAGTCTGCGGGGAGACCTAAGGCAGGTAGTGGCGTGTTGTTATGTCTCCATTTCATGTTTTTCTATCTTCCCTATCATCCCCAGCATTACATAGATAAAGTTTTCCTTAGTGTGTGGGCTGTACTTAATAAGACAATTTTTTGTATATCTCTTAAGCTGGGGTTTCCAGGGATTCTTTCAATGTGTTGTTTTGTTCCATTATTATCATTATTATTAGTATTATTATTATTATTATTATTATTATTATTATTATTATTATTATTATAGCATACAGCAACTCGAAGCTACTAGGTTTTGGTAGTAAAACACCACGAACAAGCAGGAATATGTCATTTTACTGCCTGATGATAGTCTTGTAATATATTTTCATAATTATGCTCTATTTTGTATTGACCACTTTTTAAAAGTAAATATCTTACTGTGGAATGTACTTTCATTAGTAACCATTACTTATATATATATATATATATATATATATATATAATTCTTTTTTTTATATTTTGATTTAGCAGTAGAAACGTTTATTTATTCATAGATTTTTAATTATTCTCCTTTAATTGATTTTTTTTATTTCTAATTTATGCATCTTCCAATGCTCTGCTACGACATTCAGTAACTTTGCCCATTTACACACAAAAATCTATTTGCTTATTCGTGTTGTTAACGTTTTTACTTTCAAATTTTGTGTTTGAATACTGCTTCATATTACATCTGACGTCATATGTTTAGTTTGAAATTACAGTACCAGCTGTTCCAATAGCTTCGGGAGATTCTTTAAGGCATTTAGGGGTAAATAGTGTAAGAAATATCATGTTGTTTTTGTTATTCATGGGAATATATTTTAAAGATTTATATTCCTATACCGAATAATATTTGTTAATGGAGGCCTTTATACATATATATAGTTATAAATAAAATCACCCTACACCATTTTCTTACCCATACAACGTGATATATATATATATATCGCAATCGGAGTCTAACCGTATTGATGAGCTGTGATACGGCAGATCTGTCTGCGGATGACAATATATATATATATATATATATATATATATATATATAAAGGGATGTGCATTGTGGTGCAGTAGATAACGGCGGTGACGTCTAATCGGGGAGCAGAGTTCGAATTCCAGTCGAATACCTTACATACATTTACGCACCAATACCCTTGGGAAAGGTATTAATCCCTTTTTTCCCTCCAGTTATTGGTTAAATAATAGTACAGATTTGTTTCTATAACATTGGCTGGTAACCAGCCTACCAGTCTATTGCAGAATGTAACGGCAAATTACTGCGGAATAATCTTCTGCCCAGTCAGTCATGCCACTTTCAAGACATAATCGCCCAAAGCGTGTATCACGGATGAGACTTTACTGATATATATATATTCATTTTAACCCATGCAAGGCAAGACTGGCACTGGTGCATAGGGGGATAAAGTAAAAGAGAGAAAAATAAGCAAACAAGATACAGAGGAATTCGATAAAAGATAACAGCTGGATGGGATTCAAGCAGATAGATGAAGGCAATTGATAATGCATTTAAAGTTTTGTAGATTGTAGCTGTCACGGAGGCAAGCAAACGAAAAGAGTTCCTCAAACGAGAAGTGAAAGAAAAGAAACTACTGGAGTAGAAGAAATTACATTTACTTATTTTGACGGTGAAAGGGTGGGACTTAGATACAATCAAGTCGCTTACATAAATACATGTGGTCAGGGAAACGGCGACAAAGCTCGTCAGAGCATTTGCCTTGAAAATACTTGCAAAAAAGACCGAGAGAAGCCACATTGTGTAGGTCAGAAAGTAACTGAAGGCAGGTTTCAATGTCAAGATCGATTTCAGATCCTTCTTTGGATTTTGTCGAGAACCTAAAAATGAATAGCAAGTGCACCAGACTAGAAATGGTAACAGTATGCACGAACGAATAGATATAAAAATGGGCAAAATGTATTCCGACGATGATTGTTTGTTTGTTTGTTTCTGTTTAATGGCCTATCAACATCTAAAGTGTCATTTAAGGCCAGAAAAGTATTTTTATTTTATATTACAGTTGTTGGTAACATTTTTCATTCAAAAAAGTTTTGTTGGTAATATTTTTCATTCAAAAACATTTTGTTGGTAAATACTTTCATAGCATTTTGACCCCGGTTTCGGGGTTAACTATTTTTCCATAGCTAGGACCCTAACAGGTGCTACCACACTGGATCAGGACGGACCTGGGAACAACAGCAATTAAGAGGTGGTTCTATGCTCCTCACAACCTCCCAATCAAAGGCCTTGCTGCCGGATGCAGTTTACCGTCATACCCAGGACCAGTATTCTGACAAAAAATCTTTCTGGCTTGACATAGTGACCAAAATTTCCTAGCAGTAGATGCAGCTATGGATTTAATGTAAAAAAATATGTGAAAGCACGTGATACCCTGCTCTTACCAGTTGCCAAGCAGGGGAGGTAACACAATTTCGGTGGTTAGGGCGCTAATGCCACCTCTGGCGCTACCAGCAGCTTTTGTCACTACATAGGGTATTGTGTTTTGCGTAGAAGTGTCCGCCCCTTTCAATATTTTTACAGCTGCATATAAGATTTTCAAAGTTGAGTTCAAATCGTTTGCTTTTGATCGTCAACAAATAGACAACGCTCTCATAGCGACAGTTATCAATGGCGTAGGATAGAATGTTAACAGATGTGTTTCCCGTCGGAAGTACCACTGTGTTGCGAGCATGGCTTCAATCAGCTTTGTTTATTTTGGATCTTGACCAGATTCAACACGATATTTGTTGATGGTTGGCAAGGAGACGAGCTGAAGCACGCTTTTGGTTGCCCACCCTTAAAATTTATATAACTCTACAGCCTATCAAAATAACACACCGCGAAAAGAACATTACCCCTTAAATCAGTGTACTTTATTTTATTTTACTTCAGGGCACACTTGTAGAGTGACTATAACTCTGGTGTGCACTGTATATTGAATAATGTACAATTAACACATAACACAATAAGTCCCGAGCTTAACCAACTAAGACCTTTTAAGCATAGGATGTGCGTGGTGGTCCAGTGGATATCGGCTCGGAACAAGAAATCGGAGAGCCGAGTTCGAATTCCAGCTGAATTCATTGCATTCACTTACGCGCAAATACCCTTAGGAAAGGTATGAATCCGTCTCTTCCTTCCAGTTATGGGTTAAATAACAGGACAGATTGGGTTCTATAGCCTTGGCTGGCAACCAGTCTACCACAGAAAGCAATGGCAACCTACTGCGGGATAATCTTCTGCCCAGTCAGTCATGTCTCTTTCGAGACATGATCGCCCAAGCGTGTTTCACGTATGGCACTTAACTGACTGACTGACTGTTTCTAGGATGATACACTGATTCCAACGCTTCTCTAACAATTCGATGATTATTTTGTAGAACGATTTGTCTTTGGTCTCTAAATACGCCTCGGTTTACGATATCACTTCTTCAGTGGAGCCAAATTTCTCTGCAGCATTATTCTGAGGTCTGCAAACAGCCAGTAGTCGCAAAATAAGGTGGATGCCGAAGAAAATCGAAGTGCAATTCATGTAGGTTTTCTATCAGTGCAATCGACTTGTAACACGGTGCGTTGACTTGGTGAAAATCACATCTTTTTATTCATTTGTGACGATTTCTTCCTTCAAACGCATGAAAAAGAGATGAAAAAATAGCTTGTACATCCCAAAATCTGGAGGCCAAAATCTTGCCTGATGATGTTTGTGTCTTTGGTCGCTTTGGATAGGTTTCACCTGCTGGCGTCCACCCAGCTGACTGCCAATTTGACTCCACAGTGGATCCATATTTCATCCATTGCACATATTTACACAAAAACAACTTCTTATTGCGTTGAAATAGTTGCAAACAATGCTTTCAATTGTCAACGCGTTGTTTTTATCGATCGACTGTGAGCAAACGCGGCACTCACTTTGAACACCGCTTTTTTTATGGAAAAATGTTCATACAAAATGGTGAATACACTACCTTCTGATACTTTCAACTCTTCTGCTATCTCACGCGACGTCAATTTATGATCGGGTAAAACGATTTCGTGGATTTTGGGGGCAGTTTTCCGGGATAACTGCCTATTTTGGGTGGCTTGTGCGTTCAGCCTAATTTGTGTCATTACGATTGATCTTCACTGTATTCAGACTGTACAACATGGTAGAAATTACTAGAGGAGTTAATCACGTCAGTGTAATCTTTTTTTACAGACAATGCCCAACTGTGCATACAATAATGTGTAGTCGACATAATAAAAACAAACAACGCACATACGCGAAATTAAAAATATAAAATGGCGAAAATTTACCTATCCCAAGCTATATATATATATATATATATATAAACGAGAAATTGTAAGAGGATTTAAAATAATTAAGTAAATTACGTGTGAGCGGCTTGGTGTTAGTAGTTGTGGCTCTGGGAGGAACAGTCCGATTGGTAAAAGAAGCTCAGCAGAGTTCCACCACAGAATATGTGAATGAGAGGCACTATATCGAGTTTATCTCGTTACTCCCTCGTCTTCAGGACCCGTGGCACATTTGGTATGATGTTAGCTTAATAATATAACTGTCTGGGTTTCAATTCCTCGTAGTGGATGCGCACTGCTAATGAGTTCCAAACATAGACCGAAACGGTCGTCCAGTGCTTTCTGTTGAGGTATTATAAAAACTCGTTGAATTAATTATTTTTTATTTTTATATATATATAAACGCAGACTAATGGGGTCATTTCATTTTAAATTAATTTTTTCTTTTAAATTCTATACTATAATCTGCTATTTTGATTAATGACTATCTTCCATATGAGTAAGCCAAGCACACCTGCCTGTTTATTCGAGCGTAGCAATTGTGTTAATTCTTTTAATGGTCTCTAAAGCAAGAAAAAATCTGGCATAATCTTTGAAATGATAAGAACGTCAGAGAATAGAGAATTATGAAATCGGTTATTATGATGAAGACAAGAAATGACGTGTAATTGGTTGGAATAAAATATTGTATAATTTCATAAAAGTATCTTCATGTTCGTCAGATCTTTTGAGTTCTTTACTAATTTACATCTTAATTACATCACATTATGCATTTTTGTTATTTCTTCTAACATTTCTAACGATCATCTGCTTATTTGAATCACTCAAGATAAAATATTTTTTTGTTTATTTCAGATCGTAATCGACTCAATACTTCCATAAGGAAGTTCAAAATACAGCCTCTCGAAAGAAAGAAAACGGTCATAATTCTTAAGAAATTAACTTTCATATAACATTAGAAATAACTTCGAAATTCATTCAGGTTTTCCTTGGAGGGCTACATTTCTTTCTTCTTAGCAAACTGGTAATTGATTGTTAGACTTACCGGCCACCTTTCTGAACATAGCCCAATTAAACAACATGTCTTAAAAAAACATAGCCGAGTAGGAAATATTAGACAAATTTAAGTCGATAATATAATAATACTCACTTATACCCACAGTAAAAAAACTTTAGATATTGGAGTCCATCTATATTAAATCAAAACAACCCATACTTAAAACCACATTTCAATCTGGTCACCCCACATTACATTGCATTTAGACAAATAGTTCTGTTAACATTTCGGTCTCTCACGCGGTGTGACGTCATAGTACCGCATTACAAATTTACAAACTGCGTCTGCTATTCGGTGACTGTTATCGTTGCATAGCAATGTTTTATGTCAACACAAGATAAAATCATCTGTGATGGTGGATGTCTTTATGTTAACGTCCCTGTAACCACTCTGAAGATGGCTCATTCCAGCCGAAAGCTTAGAACCTACATAACAAAAAAATGATCCAAATGTTGGATAATGTTTTGTTTTTATTTTCACCTGAAATTAAAGTCAGAATACAATATTTAGAACGGCTCATGATTAAACATAATAGACATTTATTGTTTGTTGTATGTAACTATATATATATATATATATATATATATATATATAGTTACATACGACGAGCCATTGTGCGAAACCGCGGTAGGTCTTGGCGATCTTGCGATTTTTTCTCGTGTGTCGTGTGTCGTGTATATATATATATATATATATATATATATATATGTATCACAGCTCATCAGTGGGACTAGAAAACCACTTGTCTCCGGCCGGGATCGGAAATTTGACTGATTTGGTGTAAGTCGGATCTGCTAACCCCTAACGCATAAGCACATGAAATCAGAGAATGGAAATTTTAGCGTGTTATATGTAAACGGCATATAGACACGTCAATCGCCAAAATTACTTAGTTCATTGCAAATATATTTGTATATACTGTAGAAAGTCTAAGAAACGTTAAATGAATGAAAAACTAAACGAAAAAGCGTTTGTCACTTAGCTGATTGATGTTTTCCTCAGCATCCGACTTCAGAGTTTTCTTAGAGAGACACTCCAAAAATTACCTCATCAGGGGATCAATGAACTGCTTATATTTCTCGATTTTTCTATTTTTCGTCGTTCTTTTTTCAACTTTGAACTTACTCTTTAACATTTTCTCTCTTTTTACTTTTCTTTCTAATATTGCTATTTAGTTTCCGGTTTTCTAGACAGGCTGTTATTTTTTATTTTTGAGCGTTGAAGTTATTTTTCCAATTGGGAAAGTTGTATTTCATTTTTGTGTACATAAATAATTAATTTTAATGTGTAAAGTAAATAATTATACATGTTTACTCTTAGCCATCCATTAGTTTTCTTATCTGATTTTCGATATTCGCTGTATAACCCGGATATAAGATATCCTAATATAAGATAGACACGGATATAAGAGAGATTTTCTCTGGTCCCAAATTAGAGCCTGTGGTAATGTATATAAAATAGAACAAATTCGGATATAAGAGAAACCCGGATATAAGTGAACTTTTATTCGGTCCCCACAACTCTCTCATATCCGGGTTACACTGATTATTATTTTATTATTTTTTATTTTTATTTCAGTTTAATTTTATATTTTTAAATTTAAATTTGAATTTTAAATTTTTATTTACATGTAACCGTCGAATATTTTAATTTTTAATTTTGTTATTAAGAAGCAGTAAAAACTTTATAAGATTTAATTTCCATGAACATCGAGTGAACTTAAATTCAAATCTATTAAACTGTCAGTTTGAAATATGAACCTGATGGTTTCATAACGCATAAAATTCCGAGTAGTGCCATAGACGTAGGATAATATGTATATTTATTAATATATATATATATATATATATATATATATATATATAATACAGCTCTGTTTAGTTATTGAGCACTGTTTTATTAACACCTGAATAATAATACTATATATATGTACACCCTCCTCATATGTATATTTATTAATTTACGTCACTATATATATATATATATATATATAGTGTTAATAAAACCGTGCATAACGTAGTATGAACAGAGTTATATATATATATATATATATATATATATATATATATATATATATAGTCATCCGCAGACAGACCTGCCTCGCTGCACCACAGCCCATCAGCACGGCCAGACTCCGATTGCTTTTTAACCCAAGATTAAAACCTGACCGAATTGGCGTCAGTCGGCGATTCTACCTCTGGGCCTCGAGCGTTCGGTAGAAGAAGGAATACTTTTTAGCGCGTATATCATTATACACGCTCAATAGACAGAGTGCTCTAATTCATTATTTGAATTTAAACGTAGTATATATATATTCATAAATATACATATTTTACTACGTCGTGTTTTATTTAGTTTAATTTATTTAAAAGTTTAATTTTTTTTTTTAATGTAGTCTTTGACTATTTAAATTTTACTCTTGTTATTAAAAAGCAGTAACCTAACTTTATAAGATTTAACTTCCATCAACATCTAGTGAACTTAAATTCAAATTTATTAAACTATCAGTTTGTAATATGCACTTGATGATTGCCTAACGCATGAAACCGCAAGTCCTGCCATCGACGTCGTCATATATATATATATATATATATGTATGGGGATGTAGTTTCAATAAATATTTAAAGGTTGAGATGTGTAAATTGTCAACATTGCGTATTTTTAATTTCGTGCATAAGCGTTGTTTATTTTTGATTTTGTCGTATGCTCAGTATGATAGGTTCAGTTGAGTAGTGTCCTTCAAAGAAAACGCCCATGACCCCATTCGCTCTGCCAGAAAATTGTTAAACGACTTGCTGTACTGCGTTGTATATGCACTGGTGTGTTTTGGTGTTAATCTGAGGACAGTGCAGAGGATTCGGAAATTGTAGTTATGAAAGTATGTAAGATTGGAAAACTTATTCTGATCTTTCTGATGAGAAAATAAGTGCCAACTCTTTAAGTGAATGCCTCATCTTATCCAGTGGTTTGATGAGATAATTCTGCTCTTGGTCAATCTTTGGAACCTATTTATGACTCAAACAATTTCCGTAACCATACAATCTCTTACATCTCACAACCTCATTCCCTAGATTTCGACCCCCTGATTATTAAATGTTGGGCGCAGTTGAGCGAGAAAAAAAACCCTTCTAAGATGAACTTAAAGTAATAATAATGGCAGCATTGTTCATATTTAGCAAGGACAGTGCCAAGAAGATTTGAAGGAGATTTCGAAGTCGTCTGGATGGTTTGCTTGAAGTCAATGGCAATTTCATTGAAATTAATTACTCTTTAGTACTTCAAGATATTTTTGTGTAATTTTTGTAAATATATCTGTTAAGATAAGATATAAGTGTTATTTTCATTTTTGCATCATTTAGACGACAATTCATTCATCGCACCCTGTATATTCGGTAAAAAAGGTCCTTTATCTATCCATAAATAATTTTCTAACTTGCAACTATTCCATCGTTTATTTTGAGTGCTTGCCAGAATCTAATCGCCTCCCATATTAATTGTGATATATAGACGGTCGTTCAAGGTAAAGGACGATGTTGGACACAGATCCCTTTGCTGCAGTATTTGTAAATACAGAATAATTGGAAACATTTGAAGTCCTCACTCGCGGCTAATCAAAAGCCGCAGTCAGTGAGTACTCAGGCGCAGGGGACTCATGAATTATGTTTGCGCATGCGTCATCCGATCAAGTCGTGACAACAGAATGCTGTATTATCGTTAGATTCGCTATGCATCGTCTCGCTCGATTGATACAAGTTTCCGTTCTTCTTTCTGTATTGTATTGTTATTTGATTACTTCTACGTCTGTCTGTTACTTTTTTTAGACTTATTGTTTTTTATGTTTGTCATGATGTCTTTAAAAAAATGATATAGTTTCAATTAATGCGTGTTTCTCTGTTAATGAAGCGTTGTTTCTCTTTTTTCCTGTGTTTTTATACCCGTGTCTGGGTGCTTGGGGGCCTGTACTTAAAATAAACTAGTTTGCCACAAGATCATACCAGCACGGCTTCTAGTGAGTCTCAAAACAACTCAGGGATAATCTATATTACTAAATTTCTATTTTAACAAATATCGAGTAATTACTTTATGTGCAGTCTCTATGTGCACTCTCTATTTAGTACGTAGGCGATCATGAGTCTCTACAATTTTCTGTAGCTCTTACTAAAATTTGTCATTTTACCATAGGCCGTACATTCTGTTCTGAAAACTATTTGCATCAGTTTGTTAGGTAGGTTACTCTCTGTATTCTTTTGTCCCTCTTGATTTTATTTGATATCCAGTGAGTACCAAATTTTCCACACCGACTTCTCTCCTTATGTATCCTAGAAAATTCTACTGTCTCTACTGACATTAAATACAGGTCAGTCAGTTAAGGGCCATACATGATAGATGCTAGGGTGATCATGTTTCGAATGAAACATGACTGATTGGGTAGAACATTATCCTGTATTGTTGTCATTACTTTCTGCGGTAGATTGGTTATAGAATCCAATCTGTCCTGCTATTTAACCTATAGTTGGAAGGAGAAGAGATGGATTGTTACCTTTCTCAATGGTATGCGCGTAAGTAAACTTGGGAAGGTATCAATCTCTCTCTAAATGTAGGTGTCTTTTTCGTTTCTTTTTTCCTTAACAAAATCGTCGATATTCACGTGATCAGTTGATGGTATTCTCGGAATGCTTCTAATGAGCCACATTTCTGTTGCTTCGAGTCTTTGCTTCTTCTGCTAGATAATTGTCTAGCATTCAATGTCATAGAGATGATCGATATTACATTACAGGTCGATATTCTGGTTTGTTTATAATACAATTTTCGCGTTTCCCAAGCCTTTTTTATAACCATATTACCCCGAGCAAGGTGGTAACGCCACTGAAGCGCAGGGGGCTACGTAGGAGTGAAAAGATTGGAAAAGAGAAAGCCGGAAACCACATCCTAAACAAGGAACAAGGGATGAGCCTCTTCACTTGTTCAATAGACGTGGGTGGAGTGTGAACCGAGCGATAGTTTAGTCTATCTACTCCAATTGAAAAAAGAAAAAGAAAAGCGTGAAAAGATTGGATAAGAGAAAGCCGGAAACCACATCCTAAACAAGGAACAAGGAATGAGCCTCTTCATCTGTTCAATAGACGTGGGTGGAGTGTGAACCGGGCGATAGATTAGTCTATCTACTCCAATTGAAAAAAAAAAAAGAAAAGTGTGAAAAGATTGGGTAAGAGAAAGCCGGAAACCACATCCTAAACAAGGAACAAGGGATGAGCCTCTTCACCTGTTCAATAGACGTGGGTGGAGTGTGAACCGGGCGATAGTTTAATCTATCTACTCCAATTGAAAAAAAAGAAAAGAGTGAAAAGATTGGAAAAGAGAAAGCCGGAAACCACATCCTAAACAAGGAACAAGGGATGAGCCTCTTCACTTGTTCAATAGACGTGGGTGGAGTGTGAACCGGGCGATACTTGACTTTTGGAAGACGTCTTTTGCTATTCGAACTACACTTTGAACTCTTAATTTTCATACGCTCTTGAATAAAATAGAGCAGATCCTAATATCAAAATCAATAATTATGCTACCATAATCGTAATATATTTTCTCGTCTAACCGATACATTAGTTTTCATTACGTTCATGTATATTTTGCTCAATGTTACATTAAATGAACGTGCAGTGTTGACCTCTGACAGGCACATTACCTAATCAACAGAGATTTTCTATTTTCGAACATTAGAAACCGCCTTCCTAACTCTAAATTCATTAAATGTCTACATCAAGAAAATATATCGGTCTAGAAGTCGTTCATGTCTGGCGAGAACCTCAATACAAAAACATTTCATTCCACACCAGAAGTAATACAAGAAGGAAAACAAAACTTCAGTGTATTTCATCTCTTCCGAGATTATTCCCTGTTCATATACATGCACGGATTTATTTACCTGAATAAAATGTTCTCATAGGAGGATTTTGTGAATTCCAATCAAATGTAGCAATAACTGTTTCGTCAGTGATACGCAAATGTTACCTTATAAGGAGAAGGTATGATATTGCGCTTACCATTTACAAATATTTATATTAAAGCATTCTACTATAGGAAGGAAAAGAACTATAGAAACACACACTTTTATATATATATATATATATATATATATATATATATATATAGATAGATAGATAGATAGATAGATATTGTGTGTGTGTGTATGTAGGCTGCATGTTTTCATTGATGCATGTTTCATTAAATAACATAGACAGGTTTTGCTTATTTATTTTATGTACATTCTTTTCATATAGTCTCATAAGATTAATAGCATTATCATTGAAAGAAGAAAGAAAATCACAATATTGATACATGTTTTTAATCCTATCTGAGCTTTCGTCTTACATAAGCCATTATCAAAGATGAACGAAATTAACTACGGAATCTACACAATATTCTTAATTGCCTATAATTGATAACAGAAGCCATTAACTTCTCGCCTTCACTCTCACGTGGTCTTGTGTGACGTCACGAGCTGTGGTGCGATTTTCGCTTCCAGCGTCCCGTATGAACGTGTTTTCGTCGTTTTGAAAATATTTCATGTAAACAAAAACAGATTATCGCTATTGTTCGTCGGTGAACTGTTTAACATATTGTAATATAATTGTTATCTTTGACAGTTAGCATTAAAGAATATGTATCAATATTGTGATTTTATTTCCTCTTTCAATGAAAATGCCATAAAGCTTATCAGATGATATGAAAAGAATTTACATAAAATTAACAGAGAAAACTTGTCTATATTATTTAATGAAACATGTGTCAATACATATATATATATATACTCATACTTTGACAAGAGGTATATTTATTAATATATATATATATATATATATATATATATATATATATAGTTGTCCACAGATAGATCCGTATTGGTGTATCACTGCTCATCAGTACATGTAGACATCCGATTGCTTCTAGCCAGGATTGAAAACCGACCGAATTGGCGATAGCCGGCGATTCTGCTTCCGAGATATGGATGCTTGGTAGAAGAAGGTAAACTTTTAGGGTGTCATGTACAATGTATACACGCTAGTGGCTGAGAGTGTTCTAATTCGTTACTGAATGAACGATGCGTAATATATATATATATATATATATATTACGCATCGTAATATATATATATATATATTGTGCACTGATTTTTAACACATTATTAATAATATTATATAGGTATCTACCCTCATATGTATATTTACTAAATGACGTATATATATATATATATATATATATATATATATATATATACGTACTTGATTTATACCGGTTTTATTAAAAATGAGAGACAAGCTATTATTAAATTTTGTATATAATTTTTCATGTGTTCGTGTACGTTCTTTCTATTCGGAACTCAAATTATATTATATTTATATAATTATAATAAGAATTGTCCAAATGTTTTGTACTTTTGAGCATAAAGTTTACACATGTTTGTTTACATGTAAAATAAAATTAATTCTTGATAATGTCTAAAAGTGTAACCAAACGCGTTCGAAAATACAAAACCTTTGGACAGTTCTTATATAATTTCAGCTTTGTAAAGAAAAAAATGTTACGAGCACATGAAAAAATTATATAATAAATTTAATCGTAATATCTGGTCTGTCATTTTTAATAAAACCTATATACATAGAGAGAGAGTTGCAGGGTTAACTGCTGGAGGGCTAGCTTGCACTCCTATAGAAGTGGAGACTAGAGGATTTGCAGCAAGGTCCTTATGCAAAGCCTTAACAGATATTGGGATAGTGGGAGTAAAAAAAAGAAAAGCAGTCAAGTCCATAACCGAAACAGTAGAAAGGACAGCTAATTGGTTATGGATCAAAAGAGAGAGTGTCTGGATTCCAAATTGTTAGCTAAAATTCCCCGAAATTCTGCGTCTAAATTAATGTTTCGGACGAGCTCATGTGAGGTTCGCCTCTAAATGGAAAGTGGCTCTGGCTGTCGCCAATCGGAAGCATTTGCAAGGTTTCGTACCGGAGCTAAACGTAATTTTCCAGTGTTTGAAAGCGCTTATCGAGGGTGGGCCGGAGGCTGATCATCTCTGGGAGGGTCGGTGCGGTGAGTGGGGTATGATGTTGAAAGATCCGAAACCCTCTAGTGATCCTTGCGATGAGATCACTGACGACACCCTCTAGCGTGCCATTACGGTGCGTATGTTTTAAAATATATACATATATATATATATATATATATATATAATAGTCACGTTAATAAAATTTGAGGAAAATGTGACAAAATATTGGCAATAAAATTGATGATATTTTTTATTTTGACGAAATTGAACAACGGGAAGAAAAATTTTAATATCGGAATTTACGGATACACCTATGCCCATTTTCAATGAGACGAGAAATAAACCATGTTACTCACACTTACGAGGTATTTTGTTATTGTTGATTCGAGAGCTTTCTGTGGAAAATATATTCTCTGAGTTAACAAAAAACCATTGTTTAATCCCTGAATGTCTGAGTTTATTTTTAAAAATATACATTTAAACACCAATCTGCGTTTTATTATATATGTAATATAATTATTTTAAGCAGCTATCCTAAATCATAGATATTCTTTTTCCGACGCAAATCAAAAATATCAAACCGCCCCTTTCCCGAAGATTTTGGAAATTGAAGGAAGAAGTTCTAAACACCATAGTTAGTTGGAGACTGATAAGATCAGCCCGTACCCGCAGAAATTTTCACGATTGATTGCACCAATCAATGTTTAGAGGAAAACAAGAATAGTATTAAAGTACCTAAATCAGTACCTACTTTTAAATTTACGTAAAGAATTCATTAGCAAATAACGCCATAAGTCGAAATTTGTGGATTTTAAAACTTAAGATTTAAGTTTTAAATTTAATCTATGAATTTAGTAAAATAAAAAGTTTTTTTTAAACTAGTAACTTTAAACCCCACTACCAAATACTAATCTCATCTTTATAGATACATTCCTTCTTCCTTTTTCTATCTAAATATCAATTATTTAACATGTATGTAGACTAACTCTTTAGCCCTATATTTTCTGAGCCTTTATGATAATTTGTTTTGATTTTGTGAAGATTCTTACTTCCATTTTGTTTTTCATGATTATTACTCATTTAACTTCCCTGCGCCTTGTTATAATTGCATATTTATATTTACTTTACAACCACAAGTACTCGTTTTCGAACCCTAACCAAAGATTCCAGACGGCACTATCACGTAGATTCTGGGAAATGAAGGAGGAAGGGCAGGACCCTATAATCAACTGGAAATTAATAAGCTCAGCTTGTACCCCTAAAAATTTTCGTGATAGGTGTCGTCTATGTTTATTGGAGAAGATTCTGATTTTGAAGTATCCTCATCAGGACTTACTTTTGAACCTTAGGAAGGAATTCATTAATAAGTGCCGTCATAGGGCGGATTTTAAAATTTAATTTTCAATTTTCAATTTTAATTTTTAAATTTTTTAAAATTTTAAGGTTTTTAATTTTTTTAAATTTTTTTAAATTTTAAATTTTTTAAATTTTAAATTTTTAATTTTTCTCATAATTTTTATGTATATGTGTATGTTTGTGTGTGGATGTGCATATTTGTATATATGTGTGTATATATGTATATATGTATGTGTGTATATATGTATTTATGGGGAAAAATTTTTTTTAGCTATTTAAATGCTCTTTTTTATAATATTCATTAATTTTTTATATATATATTTTTTTATATATGTGTGTGGGTGCATATGTATAATGTATATATATATGTGTGTGTGTGTGTGTGTGTATGTATATGTGTGTATGTGAATTTTTTGTATATAGGTGTGTACACATATATATGCGTGTACGCGCATGTATGTGTTTATACGTATATAAGTGTATATGAAATTGAATGTATGTATGTGTATGTATGTATATATGTTTTCATAATCGTAGAATTGTGTGTGTATATGTATGTATGTATGTGTGTACTTCTATATGTATGTATATTTGTAAATGGAAGTTTTTTTTTACCTAGCGATGTCTTTATTTAGTTTAATTCAAATGACCTAATTTTTAAAAAAAAATTGTTTTAAATCCTATATCTTTTTATTCCCTTCAAAATTAATTATGCCTTTTTAAGTTAAGGCCTTTTTCTAGTACTTCAACGTTTTTCGGAAGTTAGGTTTTTGAATATGTCCAGCGTCTGTAATATATAAAAATTTTGTTCTTTCTTTTCTTTTCTTTTTCCCTCCCTTACTTCCTTTATCTCTCTTATCTCCCACCTTTTTTCCGTGTTGCTTAACCTTACATCAATTTCAACACGGCTGTCTGTTAATTTTTAGTTACAATTCTCTTTCCTTCTTTTGCGAACCCAGACGATGTCTATTGTTTCTTTTCTTGATTATTTGATTTTATTTTGTTTTATCTTTTTGTTTTATTCTTTTCTTTTTTTCTTTTTTTCTTTTTTCTTTTTTTCTTTTTCTTTTTTATTTTCTTTTTTATTTCTTTTCAAATCTATTTAAAAAGGAAAATTAGACTGATTTTTCTCCAGTTTCTGAAAGGATTTTTCTGTTGCTGAGGTGATGTGTTATCCCACGTGGGGATCTTCATATCGAAATGGTCATTCAACATCATTGAATTAATCCTTTTTTAATTTATATTTGCTCTGTAATATTTTATTACATGGAGCTCTCTTTCTGTATCATTTTTAATATTAAAAAAATATTAAATATTAATTAGGATCGGGTTTTTGGAATTTACCTTCCTGCTTTTTTCCCTTGGATTAAAGTATCTGAATTAATATATATATATATATATATATATATATATATATATATATATATATATATATATTGTGTAATCCTATTTCTACATATGAAAAAAATGTAATTCTTAGTTTAATACGACGGAGCGAAAGAAGTTATTATCAGTGGTATTGTTGATTTTGCAGTTTATTGGAAATCGCAATATGAGCTCTGATTGGAGATATTTAATACCTGGATGCTTGTAAAATCTGGAAAATAGAAAAACTAGCTGAACATTGGGGAAAAAGGTAAAATATATTTTTTACATTGTTATTCAGAAGCGAGTATTCGGCCAGTGGAAGTGAGAAAAACCGATAAACAAATTGTCAAAAACATTTGATGGGGTTAAGAAAGTCAAGTTTTGACTATGAGAGTAAAAATGAATGATAAATCTCACTGGAGTAAAAGTTTCCAAGCTAAAGACTGGATTTTCTAACGTAATCAGTTGAATTAAGAAGAATAAGAGGACGAAGAAAGATTACGTCAAAGGAGATATTGCCGTTCATTGCTTGAACCAAATCCCCACCTTGAAATGTGTAGGTGGCAGGGATCTCATTCGTCAAGGATTTGACTTGCATAAGATACCTCGGGTCCCTCCGCATCCTCCAAGAGAATTTGGCACAAATGTAAAAATCGGGACCTCGAGTAGAAAAATCAGTTGGTGTAGTTTTTTCGTGGTTCGTTAAGTTGCAGTCGATATGTAACGACTAAGGTAAAACAGTTCAAAACCAGAAGCCATGCCGATCGGGTGCCAGCCTGAGAGACAGTGACGGTCGCCTCCTATCGAACTCAGGACTGAAGATATAAAGAAATGTAGAAAAACCTGCGGCCGATCAACTTAAAAGAGTTAAAGTCGAATAATGCGCCTCCGGTAGAGTCCTAGCTGAAGATGTATAGAAACAGAAAGACCCAAGTTAAGTTTCAGAGATGCCGATAGAAAGAGACTAAACGAACTTACTACCGCCGTAGCCACACACCCTCTTCCGCTCCACATCGGTAATTTCCGTAAAGCTTCGATGAAGGGCCCTTAAAGAACTTTTTTATTTTGAAAGTAATTGGGAAAATTTAAAGTTCTGATTATTCTAAACGAATCTTTCGCTCCGTGTGAAAACTGAATTCGACGATTGCACAGTCTGCTTTTTGTTGCTAATTATTTTATTTTTATATATAGGGACTTTTCCGCAACTTATCTGGGCGTCTTCGAACTTATTCATTTTTTTTTTTTTGGTGCCGTGTTTATTTTATCAACACATGTGTACACGTGTGTCCGGTCTGGTTTGAGGTGGTAGAGAAACAGTTACCGGGTTTTTTCAACGTGTCTTTGCTGAGATCAAAATACACACCGTGGGCAGGAAAGTTCACCGTTGTAATGGACGTCTTGAAGACCAGCTGCTGTGACGAGGCCATAATAACGATTAGCGACCCGAGAGCGTCGTCACAAATGGTGCTGTTTCGACAGCAACAACCCTGACTCAGGTTCCGGTCATCATCAGGTGTCACAATAGGTTCCAGACCAGGAATGCGGCAAAACCAGGTTTTTTTCACACGTCAATTTTTGTATAAGTAAAGAATCGTTGCTTTTAATTCTGAAATTCCTATCCCACAATATATATATGTACATATATATATATATATGTGTGTGTGTGTGTGTGTGTGTGTGTGTGTGTGTGTGTGTGTGTGTGCGTCAGATTAAATAAATTGCAAATATTATCTTTGCTTATTTTTAATTAAATCCGATCAGACTCACGGATAATCTTTCGCGTATTACAATCAAATGTCAGAAATGATCTGTAACGTCGACAGATGTTATTTTCATGGATTTCTCAAGGTACGCAAGTAGTTTCAACCTCTTTCCGAGACCATCTTCAAGGGTATCAGTTATGGTATTATGTATTATCCGTGAGTATGATTTGCAATTTATTTACTCTGACACCTTTAAAAAAAAATGCTGCCTAAATGCACAAATATATATATATATATATATATATATATATATATATATATATATATATATATTCATGTATGTTTCATTAAATAATGTAGACAAGTTTTGTCGATTTATTTCATGTAATTTTTTTCATATCGTCTGGTAAGCTTAATGGCATTATCGTCGAAAGAGGAAAGAAAATTGCAATATTGATACATGTTTTTATTTAATCCTTTGTGAGCTTTCGGCTTACATCAGCCATTATCAAAGATGAAAATAGGGTTGGTTTCAACGGGAAGGTCGCGGACGAAATATAGTAGTAGTTGTCTATTTTGTTTTTTGTGGAAGATGGGTAAACACGTGTGTGCGTGCTGGAAGCAAAAATCACACTACTGCTTGTGGCGCCTCACATGACCACACGAGAGTTGGGACAAAAAGTATTAAGTATGGAAAGCCATTGCGATAACCAATCGCTTTTGTTATATATTATAGGTGTTTGAGAAAGTGTGTGGGGATTTCGTAGTTAATTTTGTTCATGTTAGGTTTCAACTGTTTTATGTGTATAGGTTCGAGCGTTTTTAGTTTTCGTTTATTGTTTTCTTATTTAAGTATAGTTGAGTTTTCGACGAGGATTTATATATATATATATAATAGCTCTGTCCGCACGAAAGAGAGGCTAAAAATAATGGTAGGGTTAATAATAGAGAGAAAAAGCCAAACTCAATAACTATAAATATGAACACAGCCCATGTGCTGACCATGATTGGAAATAATAATAAATTATTTTCCCTCTATATACATATTTTAAAACGTTTTACATTCATATAAAAATTTAAAAAAAATACACATATCATCCTCGATAATGGGTAGTAGAATAGCCGAAAGTGTTCGAGACATTCAGACAGTTTTTACACACTTTAAGTCTGCTCAGTAATGCGGCAATCCTCTCTGCAGTAATTATATATATATATATATATATATATATATATATATATATATATATATATAGGGAAATTGCAACCTGTGAAATCGGAGAGGATAATCCAAAAGATCCTATCTTACATAAATTGTCAGTTAGATAGAAATAGAGAGCTCAATGAATACAGAGCTAATATATTGAGAAGTAAATTCAACACATAATTAAACGGTTGCATATATATATATATATATACATATATATATATATACATACAATGACACACACAATCACAAAATCACTGAAATACAATGACACACACACAATCACACTCACAATCTCACACACACACACACACACACATATATATATATAAATTAAATAGGATTTATTCAAAGATGTTGTATGTACATTTCGACATGAAATCCCCACGGGGGATAACGCATCACCTCAGCAACGAAAAATATCCTTTCTGAAACTGGAGAAAAAATCAGCTTTTTTTCCTTTTTAACTCATAGACAGATTTGCAAAAAAAATTTTAAAAAGAAAGAAAAATAAAAGATAAAATAAAATAAAATAAACAAGAAAAGAAAAATTTGCATCGTCTGGGTTCACAAAAAAGGAAAGAAAATTGTAACGTAAATAGAACAGACGGCGTGTTGAATTGATATTAGGTTAAGCAAAACGGGAAAAGGGTGGGAGGTAAGAGAGATAAAAGAAGGGAGGGAGAAAAGAAAAGAAAGAAAAAATTATTTAATATATTACAGACACTCGACATATTCAAAAACCTAACTTCCCAAAAACTTTGAAGTGTTAGAAAAAGGCCTTTTACTTAAAAAGGTATATTTATTTTTAAAGGGGGAAAAAGATATAGGATTTTAAATAATTTAAAAAAAAAATGATGTCTTTTAATTTAAACTAAATAAAGATACCGCTAGGTATAAATGAACAAAAAAAACTTTTCATTTACAATTATACATACATATATGTGTGCACACATACATACACACACATTTCTTCAATTATAAATACATATATACATACATATACACACATATATACATTCAATTACATACACACACATATATACGTATATACACAAACATGCGCATACACACACATATATATACATATATATACAAAAAATCCACACACACAATATATATGTACACACACATATATATGTGTACATATACACACATACACACACACATCTATATACATTATACATATGCACACATACACACATATATATAAAAAAATTTATAAAAATTTTATAAAAAGATTTAATGAATATTATGAAGGGAAATATAAGTAGAGCATTTAAATAGCTAAAAAAAATTTAATACACATGAATACATATGTACACATACACACACATACATATACATATAAACATATATACATATATACACACATATATACAAAAATACACATACACACACAAACATACTCATATACATAAGAAATATAAAAAGAAAAAAGAAAAATTAAAAATTAAAAATTAAAATTTAAAATTTAAAATTTAAAATCCGTCCTATGACGGCACTTATTGATGAATTCTTTTCTAAGATTCAAAAGTAAGTCCTGATGATGATACTTCAAAATCAGAATCTTCTCCAATAGACATAGACGGCACCTATCACGAAAATTTTTAGGGGTACAGGCTGAGCCTATTAATTTCCAGCTAATTACAGGGTCCTGCCCTTCCTCCTTCATTTTCCAGAATCTACGTAATAGTGCCGTCTGGAATCTTTGGTTAGGGTTCGAAAACGAGTACCTGTGGTTGTAAAGTATCTGTTTGAAAGGGCCCGCGAACATACCAATATAAGTCCGGTAATTGTTTTTGTTGTTAGATGGAGAAATACGGGCTTCATAAATTACTTGGGTGGATTTACATTTGCCCTGCACCGGGCAGGTATCCACAGAATTACAATTGCATTTATCAACAATTCCAGATTTGACGTCGGTATTATTTAAGTTCATTAAAATATGCCTATTATGGGAATTAATAATATCATCTATATTTAAGGTGCAAGAGTAACTGATTTTTAGGGTGAATTTATTAAAAATTTTATTTAAGGGATTATTATGATTAAAATGTTTATCGATTAATATATATATATATATATATATATATATATATATATATAGTAAAGATGCTTGGAGAATATTGGGAATGATAAAATATACGTATCAGCTTGGGTATCAGATCAGTTCAAGATATTTGATGCATCGCCCCATGATAAAACTTATGCTTTTCCAAACTAATAACTAAATCGATACATTGCGAGATGTACTTACAATACATTACACCAGTCATTGAATTTTCCTTTCCGCTGTCATGTTTTATCGTTCTCTGTAAGTCGCGCGTAGTCTATCAATCTATAAAACGAAAAGTGTATTTAATTTATGGACTGACTACGAAGAATAAAAAAAGATTTTCTTTTGGAATTCATTTCACCTAATGTTTGGATCAAGTTTTCGATATACAACCACACCTTGTCATCGAAATTGGCTAAGAGCTTTCAAGAAGTTCCATATTTACATAATTATCTTAAATTTCCAATATTTCTGATTAAGTGCTGAATTTCATTTATTTGAATCAAATAAAGTAAAAATACAACATTAAAAATGACAATGGTAAAAGAATACATTTCGATGGGATACCTAAAAAAATTACTGCAAAAACAAACAGAAAAGACAACCAAATAAAAGTATTTACTTTTAGCCAATGCACGTCCACTTGAATTATCGTCTGCTTCTGTCAAACAGCCGCCCATTTGGTTCGCTTCCAATGATAAACACCCCAGTTTTTCTGCCTTTGTTATATTTATGGCTTTATACCATTCATCTCCTGTTGATGTGTACTGTTAGCACTCTTTGAGGTCTTCATATTTCCATGCAATATCCGTTATCATTTTACTATTCTGACATATTTTATTTTCTTACTACTTTTTTTTATGAAACAGGAATCTTCATACGTAAAAATAGGTGAAATGAGTTGTATTTGAAAAGAATAAACAAACTGAAATTAAATTAAACAGGAACAGTAAGGGATTGAAAACCTCCACTAAGGCAGTACTAACATCATCTAAGCGATTAGCAAGACATGATTATTTACTATAAGTTAAGGAAGTGCGTTAAGAAAATGGAATGATGAAAAACAATCTAGGGGAGGTTATTCTGTATTTGGTATGTGAAACGTACGAAAAATAAAGAAACGGAAAGATAACCCAAAATCTTTATTCCGTACCAGATCAAACTCGACATCTAATCAGTTCATACCACTCATGTCACAAATCATCTCTGAAAGTTTCATTCAAATTCATCCCAGCGAGACTTCAGATAGCTTGACCACAGACAGACAGACTAAAAAACAAACAAAACAGACAAACCGACAAAATACAATACCTCTGCTTTAAGACGGCGATCATTAAAAAAATATTTGTTTTCAAATATATTTTACACACAAAGAGGGCTGTAGAAAGGTTCAACCGAAACGCCCTGGTTAAAACCTTTGCGACTAAATATACTCATGTGTCCGAAGAAATGACAAAATATTAATGACACTTTTGAAAATAATAGACACTATATGCCCACTTTTTATTATATTTAATTGCAGTCTAGATTTGTATCAGAAAGGGTAATAAAAAAAAAGATGTGTACCTGTGTTTTATAGACTATGCAAATCCATTCGACAAAGTACCCTAAAAGAATTGATAGAAATGCTCAGCAACTTTGACATATTTAGAAAAGACATTTGAATTATCAAGAACTACTCATGGCAGTAAAACGCCTGCATACAGACAGGAAACGAATTCAGCAGATATACAAAGATAGAAAGGGGCGTAAGACAAGGATGTGTCATTTCACCGGATCTATTCAACTAGTATATCGAGATTATTCTGAGAACCCTAGAAGCGATGCCACAATTTATCATCGGTAGCTACAATCTGAACAACATAATATATGCAGATGATAAAGTACTGACAGCAGACACGGAAATGAATTAACAAAAAAAGGTAGATGAAGAAAGTTGAAGGAATGGACTACAAATAAACTACAAGAAAACTGAATGCATGGTCGTCAGCAAACAGAGAACCCCAAAATGCTAATTAATGGTAGGGGATACTAAAATCAAGCAGGTACAAAAATTTAAATAACTGGGAAGTGTTCTAACAGAAGACGGAAAATGAGCCACTGAGATGCGAAGCCGAATTGACATGACGAAGGACGCATTCGAAAAACAGAGTATAGCATTCAGAGACATGAAAATTTGGCTAGAAACATTGCTATGTGATGTTTGTTCTTTAGTATGGCAGCGAATGCTGGACAATCTTATCAAAGATGAAGGAAAAATTTGAAGCAACTAAAATGTGGTTCTACAGAAGGATGCTGTGGATATCATGGAATGAGCATGTGAGCAATGGTGAGGTTTTAGAAAGAATGGGAAAGGAAATCAATGGTGAGCATCAAGAAAAGACACCTAATATTCCTGGAACATGTAATGAGGAAGGAATGCTTGGAGAATCTGCTGCTCACCGGTCAGATAAAGGGAAAGAGAGACAGGGGAAAACAGCATATTTGACGGGCCTGAGCAAGTAGATGGCAGAGCGGGGTTTGGGTGGGGTAACAGGAGAAAGCTTGCTACGAGCCACCGTTGATAGGAAAATGTTGAGGGCCATAATCGCCTATGCAGGACATAGGTGATTATGGCCCCCAACATCTTCCTATCGTATATAGAAGGAAAAGAAGAATAGCAATTGTGTTTCACCGCAACTCTCAGACATCTATCCCAAAATTAACTCAGTTAATACATTGTAAAATAATTAGAAGATAATTCGATGTTAATTTTCATGTTGAGTATTTCTAAAGTTAAAAAAAAGGTTTTTCAGTATTAGAGTATTGTGTTGCGCTTGGTCTCTGGATTTGATTTGTCTATTTAGTTTCTCAGTTGAGAAACCAGAAAAGCATCAAACGATTTTAGGTAATTGTCTTCAAATCTTACCCGTCTTTTGGACGGCGGTAAGGGTTTATCCCTAGTTTTCTTGTTTACGATTGGTGTTTTGATTGCTTTAATAGGAGAAGATAAGTTTGCCTATCGCCCGGTTCACTCTCCTCCCTGTTCTTGTAAAGGTTAATATTCTATTTTCAGATTAGGATTGAATTTCTGGTTCCTTCTAAATTTTTTTTTCATTCCATTTGGTTTCCTGTAGCTGCTTGCATCTTTGGAGTGAATTTATTTAAAAAAAAAAAACTCTCTTTATTTTGGGGGAAAAATAACAATCAACTTTTCTTGGTAAAAGCACATGCATGAGAGGGAAGAAAAAGAGAGAAAGCAAGAATGATACCAGCAAATATGACCTACGGCTATACACTCTTCACGTGTAATCGTAAAGTAATACAATTCGCATTTATGTCTCCATGTTGAAAAAAAAAAAAAAAGGCGCACTAATTAATCTGTGATTAGAAACTTCGGATCAGTATCAGCGCTCTTGACTTCTCTATTGCCGCATCAATGTTTTCCCGCGCCTTTCCAGTTTTACATAAAAATTACTTATAAGCATTTCGAGTGCTTTCCGCTCAAACTTCCATTCAGTGTAACTTTGTCACGTATGACATTAATTATTAGTGTTATACATTCTTTGAACTCATGCTAACATCATGATATCATTAGCAAAAAGAATATATATTTTTCTAGCATTTTCGTTATAATAATTATTTTCTCTTGTCTAGTCTACGCGTTATGTAACCGAAGTAATTCCTCGTAACAAATTTTGTAACGTGACCGTAGTGTGAAACTGTCCATTTTTTACTTTACATATATCGTGACAAATGCAGCTGTACGCAGTCCAACTTTCCTTTCGAAAGACGTTCACTTGAGAGGGAATTTCAGATCGCCACAACGCCTCGAGAAAGTTTCACTTTGAAACAGCTTCGTTCGTAATTTCAGGACACGTTAGGAATCTAAAGATCTCGTGTAGTCCCCCGATTACTCAATGTCGGAGCAGACACGTATGTACATAAGTCCAGTTCAAACACAAATATTAAATTTGAAAAGACATTGCAATAAATGTTTCAAATCATGCAAGACAATAGGTCAAAACCGACTATATCTTTTGGAACAGCGATGACCAGGGAATAGGCAACTCAGGTGTCAGTTGCGAAATTAATAGATAGCAGGAGACTTTGACAACGCAATTTATATTGATATATTTAATGTTTATTATAAACTAGGAAATATAGTAATCTATAAGTATATGTTGAACTGAGTATAATACAACATTATTGTATTGTATTGTGTTTCTGAATCTAAAAAGTGAATAAATTCAGTCAGTTAATTTCCGTACGTGATATACGCTTGGGCAATCACGACTTTTACAAGACCCTAATCTGTCCTGCTATATAAACAATATCTAGCGGAGGAAGAGGTTGTTATTACTTTCTGTAGTAGACCGGTTTCCAAACAAGGTTATAGACCCTAATCTGTCCTGTTATGTAACCAATATTTAGCGAAGGAAGAGGTTGTTATTACTTTTTGTAGTAGACTGGTTTCCAAACAAGGCTATAGACCCTAATCTGTCCTGCTATGGAACCAATATCTAGCTGAGGAAGAGGATGATATTACTTTCTGTGGTAGACTGGTTTCCAAACAAGGCTATAGACCCTAATCTGTCCTGCTATGGAACCAATATCTATCGTTGGAAGAGGATGTTATTACTTTTTGTTGTAGACTGGTTTCCAAACAAGGCTATAGGCATAATGTGTCCTGTTATGTAACCAATATCTAGCGGAGGAAGAGGATGTTATTACTTTTTGTGGTAGACTGGTTTCAAAACAAGGCTATAGACCCTAATCTGTCCTGATATGTAACCAATATCTAGCGGAGGATGAGGATGTTATTACTTTTTGTGGTAGACTGGTTTCCAAACAAGGTATAGACCCTAATCTGTCCTGCTATGGAACCAATATCTAGCGGAGAGAGAGGTTGTTTTTACTTTTTGTGGTATATTGTTTTCCAAACAAGGCTATAGACCCTAATCTGTCCTGCTATGGAACCAATATCTAGCGGTGGAAAAGGTTGTTATTACTTTTTGTGGTAAACTGGTTTCCAATCAAGGTTATAGACCTTAATCTCTCCTGCTATGGTACTAATATCTAGCGGGGGAAGAGGATGTTATTACTTTCTATGGTAGACTGGTTTCCAAAAAAGGCTATAGACCCTAATCTGTCCTGTTATGTAACAAATATCTAGCGGAGGAAGAGGTTGTTATTACTTTCTGTGGTAGACTGGTTTCCAAACAAGGCTATAGACCCTTATCTGTTCTGCTATATACCCAATATAGGAAGAGATAAATTAAAACCTATCCCAAGGGTATTTATGCGTAAGTGAATGAAACGAAGACAGTGATATAATTTTTCATTTCAATTCGATATCCATTACAACACAACGCACGTCATACTATATCCTAGTTTATAATACATTTATATATTCTTATTTATGATATCTTTTTTTTTACATTTACTGTAGCCGCAACAGACTTGGTGGTCCTTTTTCATGACGGCCTGACGGAGCTCAAAACTCTCTTTGAATGTAAATGTTTTCTTCTCCTAATCTGGTTACCATCCAAAGCTATAAATCGCAGTCTGCTTATCCATTGCTGGAAGTAGAAGATGAGATGAATTTATATCTTTCCCACATATGAAAATATAATAGAATAATGAATGTAACTCGGCTCTGCGATTCCCTAATCTATTGCTCTATATATAAACTACACACTTGTTTATAATATGACTTCTTAGTACAGCGATTTGTATGTAAATTTCTTTTGGAAAAGCTGTACAATTTTATCCATTAAAATCTCAATGTCGTATTCTCTTAATCTACCGTAATATTTAGCGATTTCAAATGACAAGTACCAGTGTACACTATGTTGCGAGAAAACGAACGCAGGTGTAACTTACCTGAAGCTTTATTCACTTTAGATCATAGTGTGTTCATCTTTACTTATTTAAATACAGAATACGTATCAGGGGAGATAATCCACACCAGACATTATTTACAAGGTGATATAATTATGTCAGTGTTGTTTATCTATTTTGAGTTGATTTTTTTTTTTCACTTTGAGTTTTAAAACGAGATATTTTGTATGAACAACCGGAGGATTATAAAACAGTAAGCACTCAGAGTAAGAATTATCACGCCCCACTTTTCATGGGGAAATGCTAAAAGAAGAACATAATTTTTACAAAAGTTAGCCGTTCATTGTAATATCAATGTTATCAAAACAGGACAGCTTTTGTCTATTCATCTTATTAATATTTTTTAATTCAATTCCGTTGACTTTTGTATTTTTGAGACAAAAGACGTTCAGATATTTACCCGAGCTTTACCACGAAGGCAGCATGTGACACAAGGCCGATTTTTACTGTGGGCTATGCCAAGAGCGTACTATCAGGCTAGGATCCTACGTAGATGCCAAAGGTGCAGGTTCGGGTTCTTGTCTGCATTTGCTCAAACGAGATTCTGCCCTTTGACACAGCCTCGTCTAACTTCCTTTCCACCCGGAGGGAGAGAGTCCGACTAAGAGAGAGTTTTGGCAAACGCAATATTTAACCGAGTCTCGCTACAAAGGTGTAGAGTTGCACAAGGCTGATTTTTACATGAGGCATACCGAGGCACGCACGCTTGGGAAAAAATCGCCCGTAGGCACCGCATACGTGGGGTCTAGTTTTCATTTATTTTTTTTACAGATGAGATTCTGCTGTTCGGTATAGTTTTATCTGGGTCCCTTTCCACCTGAAGACGGAGGATCCGTCAAGTTTGTGAAAAAAGTAAATAAGCAAACAAATAGTAGAACCAATATACTTAAAAACAAGGTATGACCTAGAAATAAACTAATGAAAAAAATCAGTTGGTTTAACAATATTAACAACAAATACGAATGCTCGTTTCTGCAATTATACATAAAATATTTCTATCCTTTTATCAATAAACAAAAAATAAATAATGTACTACACTGAGCAAAACAATATATAAACTTTCCAGAAAAAGAGCTAAATATTATCAAACATTGCAGAAAGTTCATATTATACCATAATAACAAAATATGGCAAAGATACACAACACCACCAATAAAAATAGCAACAGTGACTAGAACTTTGACGTAGCAATAACGATCTACGACGCAGGTTATGTGAAATTATAGGCATTTCCATCATTAATAAACAGAATATATCAACAAAAATATATAGCTTTATACAGAAATGACGGACTTATAATTTTAAGGAACTGTAAGTAGAACCACGCAAAATATAAGAAAACGAAGGATTGAAATATTCAACACTATAGGATTTACAATAGAAATAATAACAAATTTAAAAAAAGAGTAAATTTTCTAGATTTAACACTCAGATTAAACAAGAAATAAAAACCAAGCAGAAAAGAAAACAACAACCCCATATATATTAAGAAAAATTCCAAACACCTTCCAAATATATTCTGAAACATACTCCTATCTATAAACAAAAGGCTATCTACGAACTCAGGTAGCTTAAAGATATTTAATGACAACGAAGAAACATGAGTCAGCACTAATTACTACCAGATACTCACGTAAACACGAATACACAAACGAAGAAAAAAAAAACTATAGAAAAAGAAACTTAATGGGATTTAATCAACCCTACAGCTACAATATAAAAGCAAAAATTAGAAAAAATATTTTTCAAGATTATATAAAACACTTTCCCAAACGATACTATCAACAATCAACAACAACAAAAATCAGCTAGAGCTGCAGTAGAAAAATAATAATCAAATACAAGATAAAAATACTTAATAAAACTAAAAACAACAACACGAACCAACAAGATAAATACGATCAAATGCAACTGCCGAAAGAAAGACAACTATCAATAATAAATGTTTAACAATATAATATAAAAAGTTACCGTTTCAGGTAGCACTGATACAGACGAAAAACATTTACCTAGGAGCAACAGAAACATCATTTAAAGTAAGATTCACTAATCACAATCATTCAACATAGAAAAACACAAAACAATAGAATACTATCAAAATATATATGGAACCAGAAAGAAAACAACATTACCAGCAAAATTAAGTAGTAAATAGTAAAGAGCGCACCACCACACAGTAGTAATAATAACAAATGCAAATTATACCTGCAAGAGAAAAACTAGCAATAATCAGCTTTAAATGTCAAAATAAAATACTAAACCAAAGAAACGAAATAATAGGAAAATGTAGACATACGAACAAATACCTACTTTGCTATAGAAACAACAATACATAACAACAAAAACGAAGCATACAAACAATATAAAAAACTAAAATTAAAAAATATAAATATACAAACACTCAGTCATGATAAAAACAGAAAACAACACAATCACCAGCAAAGGAAAAAAACATAAATAAAAATGCACATAAAGCTTAAAAACACAAATATACAAAAACATACAACCATGTCCCAGAAAAAATAAACTACCACGGGGGAAAACACCAAAACATTTAAAAACAGGCAAACCAATAGAAGAGGTCAATACAACAAAAGAGTCTAACCCAATATAGAGAATTTAACCAACACCCATTTACGCCTACACTTAAAAAACAAGCAATAAGAACAAAAATAAATCAAACAAAGCTTCTGATATATTTGTTCTTCCGTATTACTTTGCAATCAAAATAATAATTTATCAAAGGAAACGAACCCACAGCACGTACGTAGGAAGTTATTAACTACCTGGAGGGAAAGCCGAATATGCTATGTTTGTAATTATTAGGGTGTAAGGAACGTAATTAAATTTTACCAGAAGAGATATACAGTATGTTTTAAAAGTCTATGTCACATAATGATACTGTAATTAACAAAAACTACTGAGGCTATCAAAACACAATTTATATTTCCTGAAAGCTAATAATTTTACGTATCTCTGCAGGATTTTACAGATATTTAGACTACGCAAAGGCACTCAAAAAATACGGTGCAGAGAAAGTAATCAAGTATATTTACTAGCAGTAAACCCCCTGCATATGTACAGGAAACGTGTTCAGCAGATATACAAAAATAGAAAGGGGTGTAAAACAATATGTGTCTTATCACCAGAACAATCCAACCTTATACATTGGATATCGGCTCGGAACGAGAAATCGGGGCACCGAGTTCGAATTCCAGCCGAATACATTGCATTCACTTACGCGCAAATACCGTTGAGAAAGGTATTAATCCGTCTATTCCTTCCAGTTATGGGTTAAATAACAGGGCAGATTGGGTTCTATAGCCTTGGTCGGCAACCAGTGTACCGCAGAAAGCAATAGCAACCTACTGCGGGATAATCTTCTGCCCAGTCACTCATGTCTCGAAAGAGATATGATCACCCAAGCGTGTATCACGTATAGCACTTAACTGAAAGAGGAAAGAGGGCTTAAAAACCTGATAATCATGGGAGGGATAGAGAAAAAGAGAGACGGGGTAGCAGTGCAAGACCTACTTGATTGATTTGAGCAAGTGAATGGTGGAGTGGGGTCTGAGACAGATAACAAGAGGAAAATATTAGGAGCAACACGGGATAAGGGGTCAACGTTTAATCCATGATCACCTACGTACTGAAGGGACACGGCCTATAAAGAAGAAGAAGAGCTATTGAAGGTTAGCCGAACGTTCATCTGAAGTCAAAGAGCGTAATGTTCTCTTCGCCAGGCACAAACACCCCTTCTTGCATGCGAATTCAAATTGGAACGTTTTCCTGGTGCCTGCTTAGTAAACATTGAAAGAAATTTGCGTTGAACATGTGTCCATGGTTCAGTTTTAGCGTGTTCTAGGACGCAAAATTATTTCTCTTATTCTACGAATGACATTACTGGATCTGAAAAGAGGCAAAACATTTAATTTAATTAATCAAATCAAAATTATATTACATCGAAAAATGCACGCATGAAAAGTAATATTCTTAAGATTATATTTGTCGTGTGTCTGGCGTTACCCACTTAACTATGGGCTTTTCCTATCAATGTATTAACTGAAAGGTAATCAATCTCGTGGCTTCAGTTCAGCTCAGCACAGTCTGTCTGTCTGTTAGTCATTAGTAAGCCAAGTTTATATTTACTCTTTTCTCTTGTATCTATTTTTGACTTAATATATGTGATAACCATACCACCGTGTTTCGAGTTATCATTTTGTGGTCCTATCACAGGTCCACATCAATATTAAACCTGGAAAAGAACAGGACAAGTTATTAAACCTGGAAAAGAACAGGACAAGTTAATAAACCTGTAAAAGTAAAGAACAAGATATTCTAATAAGGTAAAATATAAGAAATGTTGTAGCTAAAAATTAAAATTTGAATTTTGAATCAAAAAGTTTTTTATTCCATGGGGGTATATTACTCTAATTCTAAGTGTCGTTCCTTTTTGGATATCTCGGTACCCTTTAGTCCATCATCAAAGATCAAACTCTTTTTCTGTCGAAGTAGTTAAATGTAGCCATCTCTTTTACTCTAATAGTTAATTTTTTTCAAACATCATGTTTATGGAAACTCTTCCGTTTACTTGATTCTTTGATAGCCATTTACTACAAAAGTTAAAATGAATGCAACGTCAATTTTCTATCTTTTCGATTCCCATTCTTCATTTATCCATTCTTCTAAATCCCTTGTATCATGGTTTTAGTGGTATTGGCCTGCTTGGGGTGAAATAATTATATAAAAATATTTCCAAATTTGTGTTTTCTTTTCTGTGGCCAAATACTGAACACAAAACTCTTTGGGTTAAGTCACTTATTTGGAATAGTCAATCAATGATTTTACCAATCAGGCTATGTATTCTTGGAGTAAATAAAGTTTCGAGCTACATTTACTTGAACTAAAGAAACATGGAGCGTACAACGGCCGTCATTTCATTAATATAGCAATAAATATAAGAACACCAAGCCGAACGATCTAATTAGTGTAAATTCTTAAAATGATTAACATAGAAGCCTTACTATGTCAAAGATGACTGGGTAGAGGATATATGGGTCCATATATATTTCTCAGTAGTCTTTAGAAGAAATTGAACCTAATCAAATCAGAACACCAGACAGAATGATCTAAATAGTGTAAATACTTGAATTGATTAACATAGAAGTCCTATTATGTCAGCTATTACTGGGTAAAGGAGAGATGGGTCCATATATATTTCTCAGTAGGCTTTAGAAGAAATTGAAACTAATCAAATCAGAACACCATTCTGAACGATCAAAATAGTGTAAATACTTAAAATGATTAACATATAAGCCATATTAATTCAGCTATTGCTGGGTAAAATAGAGATGGGTACGTATATATTTTTCATTAGTCTTTAGACTCAATTGATCCTAATCAAATCAGAACACCATGTCGAACGATCTAAATAGTGTAAATACTTAAATTGATTAACATATAAGCCATATTAATTCAGCTATTACTGGGTAAAGTAGAGATGGGTACGTATATATTTCTCATTAGTCTTTAGACTCAATTGATCCTAATCAAATCAGAACAACATGTCGAACGATCTAGATAGTGTAAATGCTTAAATTGATTAACATATAAGCCTTACTATTTCATCTATTACGGGGTAAAGAAGAGATGGGTACGTATATATTTCTCATTAGTCTTTAGACACAATTGAACCTAACGAACCTGAGTCATAAATAAATGTGTGTGTGAGTGCGTTTCTGTACAATATATATATATATATATATTGTACACAAACGCACTCACATACACACACACGCACACACGCACACACATGTGTAGATTACTTTTAAAAAAATACATTAATAATTGCGTTTGTTTAAGTTAGATTACGAAAAACAAGAATCGGGAGAAGTGTGTTCAAATGACTTATTTTGATTTCGTTTTTCAGAAGGCGTTACGAGTACGAGTGGTCTAAAGCACGTTAGTTATAATTACGGTTTTCTTTAAGAGACGCAGGTTCGAATTCTGACGGAATTCTGGTGAAGGACAATAAAAGGTACATATGATGTCGAAGAAAGAATAAAAGAAGGATGAGAATTGAGGAGATAGAAGATGGCAATTGACGTTGAATTTAAACTTTTGGAGCTATCAGGGAAACAAGCAAACAAAACAGAGAGGTCCACAAACCATTGTTGTAAGAAAAAAACATTAAAGTAAAAGTGGCTGTTACCTTTAACTATTTCAACGATGAAAGGTTAGAGCCTTGAGGCAAATCTAGTAGCACGCGTAAATAAATGTGGTCGGGGAATTAAGGAAAAACCTCGTCAGAGCAGTTGCTATAATAATACTTGTTGAAAAACCATAGGAAAACCATGTCACGTCGGTGAGAAAGTGACTGAAGGCTGGTTGCCAACTCAAGATCAATAATATTGCAGGTCGAATGTATGTTGTCGGGAACCTCCAGATGAATAGCAGGAGCACCCGAACAACTGTATTCTAAGCACGGACGGGTGGTAGATATAAATGTGCAAAATGTATTCTAGCGAGAAAAAATTCATGGCCCTACAAAGTGCTTCAAACATTTTTGCAGTAGTTAGATCTACAGATTTGATGTTGTCATTCAGTTTGAGGGCGTTTGAGAGAATGAAGCCATTCTGATAGTAGGCGGGAAAGTCTCTCTATCATAGTTAAAGAAGAGCAGTTTCGTTTTAAAGGCATTCAAGAAGACATCCAATTTCCTACCCCATTAATTCACGGAGGGTCTTTTTGAAGATATTTAGTGCAGTTTCTAAAATACATGCTCAAGAATGTAATCGACAAATCACTTGAGACTTAAGGAAAAAATTAGACGCGAAAATAACTATTTGCGAAGAAAAAAATCCATCATCAGGTGCATATTATGAACTGATCGATTCTAGATTTGAATTCGACTATGAAAACCGTCAGTTCTTAATATGCACCCAATGAATAAATAAAGCATGGAACTGTGAATCGTGCTTTAGGCAAAGGATCACAGGATCACATATTTATTAATATATAAATACACGCACTGTTCTTTTAACACCTAATAAATATGTGTATACACGTTTAATATATATATGTGTGTGTTTATCTGTGTGTGCGTGTGTGTATTGCTTTCTAGAAGACTAGCGTTATCCATTCTGATGATAGCCAGGAAAGTTTCTCTATGCTGGTTAAAAGAGAGCAGCTTAATTTTAGAGGCATTAAAAATACGAACCATTTGTTATTCTCTATTCAATCACAGACTGAAGGTGCCTTTGAAGGGCAGCCGCAAGATTTATGTTGTAAGCCTTGGCAGATTTACCTTGAGACGACAGTAAATTATTACATCCCTTGCAAGGTTGCCTAATTCGGAACAGATTACAGCATATAACGTTTAATAATAAAGAACGGAACATATACTCAAATATGGCTATCGATTAAAATAACTTCTAAACAAATAAATCAATCAAATATATGCCAGATTTAATCCATATATATATATATATATATATATATATATATATATATATATATTCACTGTCGGCCATATTTATTAAGCCACCCCAGTTTTAAAAAAATGATATATTTCATACTATTTTTAGTATTTAGTGCCAAGTGGATAACTTTAAATGAAAATAGAATGATTCTTTTGCTATTATTAGTTTGCAAGATTTTACAAGGCAATGAAGCAAAAATAAACGTCCGAATCACCCTAAATTGTCTTCATTCTTTCATTGATGAAATTGTAATTTAGTTAAATATTAAATATTTATAAATTCATTTCATGGACATTTTATTGTACAGTCTTAACAGAAACACTATTCTATTTTCATTTAAAATTATTTACTTGGCAATAAATACTAAAAAATAGTAAGAAATACATTATGTTTTTAAAGCACTGGGGTGGCCTAAGAATTATGGCCGGTAGAATATATATATATATATATATATATATATATATATATATATACTGTCATCCTCAGACAGATCTGTTTCGCAGTATCACAGCTCATCAGTGCGGTTAGACTCTGATTGCTTTTTTTTTTACCCAGGATTGAAACCCGATCGAAATGGCGTCAGTCGGCCACTCCTATATATAAATGAATAAGAATATATATTTCCAAATGAATAAGAACGAAGAATAAATTTGCAACGTTCTTTACAATTTTATTCCGTTGATATTTTTTACATGGTTTAACGTAATAAGTAATTATATATATATATATATATATATATATATATATAGGAGCAGACTGTGGAAGCAACCACGTCCCTGTCATCTGCAAAATAAAGGGGGAAACTCCAGAGAATGAAGGAGCCTAGTACAGCACGAAGACTGAAATACAACACGTTCGTGAATGAATTCAACCTGCAGAAAGAATACACTAACGGCGTGAAAAACAAACACGAAGAACAAATTAGAAAAAGACATTCGAAATGGAACTCACTAAACGAAGCGATAGTGACATCAGCAAACAACAT
>JBBBDQ010000727.1:3397500-3570000 GCA_037127315.1 Ascarosepion bandense | reverse complement strand
AGATAGATAGATAGATAGATTTTTTGATGGTCTTTAAAGTCGAAAAATATTTGATATTTCCAGAAATAATCTTTGTAACATATTAAAAATCATGCATTTTGTGAGATTCTTACTATCTAACCTGTCGATTAGATAGATAGATAGATTTTAAGAATCTTTTCTTTTTAATAATGAAAGAATATTACATAACGACTATTTTTCTGCTATGTACCTACTATTTATCCAATAACTGTGAGATGAAGTAGATAGATAGATAGATAGATAGATAGATAGATAGATAGATAGACTTGTTATTAACGACATATTGGGAGTTTTTTAAAGGCGAGCACGTTTTAGAATATTAAGAAATGTCCTGTTTTTTTATTAAATATTTCATAACAATTACTATTCCAGATAGACTAATATTTAATCCATAGCTGGGGGATAAAATTCTAATCACATTTTACAATGGGATCAAACAATGGTTAGTACACCAAGTTTGAGTTGACACTATCTTGCATAAATTTGTTCTGCGTTAGGCGCTTGTTATACATGAAAAGCTTTTTATTAATTCATCTAAATAGATGGTAGCTGATGAAAGCGGAAAGAAAGACCTATATAGAAACTATAAAAAACTGAATGCCTGGTTTTCAGCTAAAAGTGGAGCCAAAAACGAAGAAGAGAAAGAAGAAAGATTAATGAAGAAACAGGTGTTTACGGATATATATGGATATTTTAAACTTTTACACTGTCAATGGAATATTGTGTTGTTAGGTGTTGCATCTGTGGTTTTAGTAACAATCAAACTTTTACGCGGTGGATGCGAGTGCTATTTCCACACGCAACCATTTATAGATTCAGGTTTGTTTTCTCTTAGACTGGTTGCTAAATGAAGCTAAAGATCCCAGTCTGTCCATCTAATAACCGTTAGAACGTGGGATGGGAGCAAGAGATATTGCATTCCAATTGCATGTCAGCGGAAGCGAATATAATGATTTCGACACACAGATGCTAATTCTTCGGGCTGATAACCGCAGAAATTACGCGCGCATATTTTGCGAAGATATTCATTAAACGTATGGATGATCGAAAATAAACACTGTTATACATGAGCAAATAGCTGCAAGATCACTTTGCGAAAAATTCGGCTACGATTGAGACCTGCATGAAAATGTAAAGAAAAGTAAGAAAGATTAGAATGCGACAAGGCATCAATCAGTCAGTCAAGTGCCATACGTGATACACGCTTGGGCGATCATGTCTCGACAGAGACATGACTGACTAGGCAGAAGATTATCCCGCAGTAGGTTGCCATTGCTTTCTGTGGTAGACTGGTTGCCGACCATAACTTAATAATAACATAATTTAACCCATAACTGGAAGGAATGGACGGAATAATACCTTTCCCAAGGGTATTTGCGCGTAAGTGAATGCAATGAATTCGGCTGGAATTTGAACTCGGCTCCCCAATTTCTCGCTCCGAGTCGATATACAATGCACCACAACGCACATACAGGGCAATATAATGAGGTTTGCTGGTAGTAATTGGCATAATAAAACGACGCACTAATAATTTACGAGAAGCGGAGAAAATAGGTAAGTTAATATCCTCATCTCAGTTTTTGTCCCATAATATATATCTATCTAAACTTATTTATAACTGGAACTTTGTCTCTGTGTGTGTGTGTGTGTGTGTGTGTGTGTGTCCGTTACCTATAGACTCCGAAACGGCTGAACCGATTTTCTTGAAAATTTACACAGTTGTCCTATAAGCGCCTGCGAGTGTTCTTAGCTAGGTTTTGTGTCGAGGTACCTCCTCCCGATAAATATCGAAAATCGATAATCGAAAAAATTGGGTTGTAGAAGGAGTGGTCCGATTTTAATCAAATTTGATACACTCATAGAAAAGGCATAAAAAACGACATTCAGAAGTTTCAAGGATCCAGTTACTACAATATTACAGAAAATCGATAATATACATATATTTTTATCCGATTCTCACCAAACTTCACACAAATATCCTTTAGACTGAGTCTGAGCTCCAGTATCATGGATTCGTTTTTAAAGCTTTCATTACACCTGAGCAACACCGGGCTATACTGCTAGTATATATATATATATATATATATATATATATATATATATATATATATACACCTCGTATATATATATATATATATATATATATATACGAGGTGTATAAAAAATACTTTTACAAATTTTGTGGGCTGTTTCCTCATGACAAAGAAAAAAGAACAAAAGTCCATATAAATATATGTCCGCAATTCCTTCGTTTTTGAGCTACGAATATATATCGATCGAGCATGTGAGCAATGATGAGGTTTTGGTAAAGATGGACACGAAAAGGAAATTAATGCTGAGCATCAGGAAAAGACAGTTAAACTTCCTGGGACTTGTAATGAGGAAGGAAGGCTTGGAGAGTCTGATACTCACAGGTCAGATAGAGGGAAAAGAGAAACAGAAGAACATACTTGGTGGGCCTGTGCAAAAGGATGAGAGAGCAGGGTTTGCGAGAGGTAACGGGAGAAAGCGTGCTAAGAACCAACAGGGATGACCGTGATCGCCTACCTCTTGAAGGGACATGGCACATAAAGGAAGAAGAAGAAGTTTAGAGAAAGATAAGGTTGCGTGAAAGGTAATGGTTGCAAGAAAAGTTATCCAACCTTTACTGCTGTCGGTTGTCGCGTTGCCGAGACGGGATCTGTGTCACAACAAACTATGCATAAAGGATATATATAGGCAGACACATTCTTATATTGGCTCTATATGTATTTATATACATACATATTCAGAGCTCACTTAGAGAGTTATCCTACCACTGTATGTATAGGATACTCCTTTGGATTCTTATATATATATATATATATATATAGGAAAGAATATTAATAAAAAGTTTTGAATTTAAAAATGTACTTTTTTTTAACAGTATTTGTTTATTTTTATTATATTTTATATTTCAGACCGCCCTCGGTCCTTAATACAAACCTATCAGGGAATTTAAAATGTGGGAAGCCTCGCTGTTTAATTTGTAAACATTTAATAACAGACAAAACATTCTCTGTACCCAACACCAAAATAAAATTACACCCACCAAACCTTACTTGTGACAGCAAAAACATCATCTACTTTCTCTTCTGCTCAATTTGCCCCAACAGTGGATATATCGGCGAATCCGGTAATAGCTTTAGATTTCGCTTCAATAATCACAAACTAAATATACGACAAAAAAATGTATACTCCCCAATTGCAGCCCATTTTAATCAACCTGATCATACTTTAGAAAATTGCAAATGTTTACTAATAGACTCCAATTTTAGTTCTACATACACACGCAGAAAGAAAGAAAAATACTGGATTTTAAAATTAAATACTCACAAGCTAGGGTTAAATAGGGACTTAGGTGTGTTGAATCTTTACAAATATTTCAATAGCTAAAAAATTTTTTTCAGATATTCCAAGAAATTTTTATCTAAAACAAACAGACTTTCTCTACGGACGTGCCGCATGGTGTGAACAAACACACCACGTGATGTAAACAAAAAAATATTCGAACGCTATCGTGAAATACGTTTCTAATTCAAATTTCAAAATCAGTTGTTTCTGATGAAGGACCGAGGGCGGTCTGAAATATAAAATATAATAAAAATAAACAAATACTGTTCAAAAAAAGTACATTTTTAAATTCAAAACTTTTTATTAATATTCTTTCCTATACATATTAAGACAGTATACGTGGATGATCATCACTATATATATATATATATATATATATTTTAATTCAGATACTTCAATCCAAGGGAAAAAAGCAGTAAGGTAAATTCCAAAAACCCGATCCTAATTAATATTAAAAATTTTATTTTAATATTAAAAAATGATACAGGAAGAGAGCTCCATGTAATAAAATATTATAGAGCAAATATAAATTAAAAAAGGATTAACTCAATGATGTTGAATGGCTATTTCGATATGAAGATCCCCACGGGGGATAACACATCACCTCAGCAACAGAAAAATCCTTTCAGAAACTGGAGAAAAATTAGTCTACTTTTCTTTTTAATTAGATTTGCAAAGAAATTAAAAAAAGAAAATAAGGAAAAATAAAGGAAAAGAAAAAGAAAAAGAAAAAGATAAAACAAAATAAAATCAAATAAACAAGAAAAGAAAAAATTGACATCGTCTGGGTTCGCAAAAGAAGGAAAGAGAATTGTAACTAAAAATTAACAGACAGCCGTGTTAAATCGACGTAAGGTTAAGCAGCACGGAAAAAAGGTGGGAGATAAGAGAGATAAAGGAAGGAAGGGAGGGAAAAAGTAAAGAAAAGTAAGAAAAATTTTTTAAAATATTACAGACGCTGGACATATTCAAAAAAAAAAAATATATATATATATATATATTATCTTCGGCTGGTAAGGTACTGCGACTATGTTTTTTATCTTCCGTTAATGTGTTCTTTTAAATCTTTTCTTTTCTGGACAGAAATTATATAGAAATTGTACAGATCTTCTGTTAACAATATTTTTAGTGTTTACCCGTATCTGAGTGAACGCTTCGTTTATTTTAAACAGTATGTTTACAGGACTGCGTAACCGAGAAAACATAGAAATATTGAAAATATACACTCCGGTAGGATTCAAACCAAGGTTTTCCTTTACAGGAGGGCACGCCGTCTGATCTTGCGTGATTTTACTGCTCAGTTACGAAGAGCTTTCCAATAAAGTAAGGTTATGTTATCTCCCTAAAACATATTAATTCAAGTATTTTCCCGAAACGGATAACTGCTCAATTTTTAATCCTCTGCTTTCCTCTGTCCCTTTTCCTCTCTATCTGACCTATGAGCATCAGATTTTCTAAGCCCTCCTTCCTCATTACATAACCCAGGAACTATAGCTGTCTTTTCTTGATTCTTAGTATGGGTAGGAGAAGGATGAGAACCCTGATGTGAAGACAGCTATTGAGAGTAGAGTGGACGGAGAAAAGAACATAAGGAAAAGAATGCGAGTAAGAGAGATAGAAGATGGCAATTGACCATACATTGAAATTCTTGGAGATTGTAGCTGTCAGGGAAGCAAGTATACGGAAGCGAATTCCATAGGCGTGAGTTGAGATAAAAAAGCTGATGGAGTAGAGGCGGTTATATTTTATTGGTTTCACTGTAAAAGGGTGGGACCTTGTTGCTAGTCTAGTATCTCAAATAAATTAATGCAGACAGGCACCAGGAAGCTAAGATCATCGAAGCAGAAGTCGTGAAAATATTTGTAGAAGAGATAGACGGAAGCAACATTACGCTGGTGAGAAAGTGACTGCAGCTGAGCTACCAAGTCGGGATCGATCACATTGTAGATTCTCTGTTGGATTTTGTCAAGAACCCCGAGGTGCATAGCTGGGTCATTAATTTCTTTTTCCTTTCCATCCTTTCCATAAACCTCTCCACTGCTCACATGCTCGATCCATGATAGGATTCGAAAAGAGCATGGTGTCTGGATTTATCACTAGTGATGATGGCGTTATGCCTCCATTCATCATCCCACAAGGCCTCATACTCAACACGGAAGCCCACATCAAGGGCCTTGAAGAAGTAGTGCTGTCGTGGGTCAAGAAGGTGGTTTCTGGAAGAACATATGCCTACCAACAGGAATCTTCGCCTTATCACACATGCAGGAGAACCGGGTTACAGCAGTCAAACAATATGTGCGACCACACCACCCCTTACATCTGTTTACCTAATTTCCCGGACTACAACCCTGTGATTATTATATGTAGTGGGCAGTGGAGCGAGATACAAAAACTCCTTGTATCACCAAAGATGAACTGAAGGCAATTATTATGGCAGCATTTATCAACTTAAACAAAGAGATTGTTCAGAAGAGCTGCCGGTGATTCCGAAGTTGTCTGCAGGCCGTTGTTGAAACCAATTACAATTTTATTTAATAAATTTAGTCTTACACAAAAAATATTTTAACATACTAAGTATCTTAAAATATTTTTGTGTAATATTTGTTAAATATATTAGTTAAAATGAGATGTCAATATCATTTTCATTTTCCCGTAATTTAGACGAAAATTCATCCATAACAACCTATATATATATATATATATATATATATATATATATATTCAAAATAATAACTAAATAAATTCTGCAAGTATCTAAGTTTTAAATTTATACCAAGATAAACTTTAAGAAAAACCATTAACAAACAGAACTTAATTCCGTTACAATCCGGCGCACTAAGGCGTTGGATAAGAGGGGGGAAAAAAGAAATCCGCGGAATAAAGACAAGACATACGATACTCCGCAGTAAAGAAAAAAAAACCAAACGGAACCAACCACAAAAAAAAAAGAAAGAAAAAGTGCTCGATACAAAGTACAAACGAAATGCAAAAGTAGAGCAAAGATACACAAAGAATCTCAAGCTAGCCAAAACCTACCGCGGTTTCACACTACGGCTCGTCGTTATATTATATATATATATATATAAACGTCTAGAAAGATAGATATGAAAATGTTGAGATAGATATGAATATATCGAGATAGATATGAATATTTCGAGAGAGAAAGATTGATAGTTAACTATGAAGAGTTTGAGATACATAAATATGAATATGCACTTGCTGAGACAGTCACATAGATAGATAGATAGATAGATAGATAGATAGATAGATAGATAGATATGAGCAAGCTGAAATATCTAACTAGATAGAGATGAACAAACTGAGATAGATAGATAGATAGATAGATAGATTGATAGATAGATAGATAGATAGATAGATAGATAGATATGAGCAAGCTGAAATATCTAACTAGATAGAGATGAACAAACTGAGATAGATAGATAGATAGATAGATAGATAGATAGATAGATAGATAGATAGATATGAGCAAGCTGAAATATCTAACTAGATAGAGATGAACAAACTGAGATAGATAGATAGATAGATAGATAGATAGATAGATATGAGCAAGCTGAAATATCTAACTAGATAGAGATGAACAAACTGAGATAGATAGATAGATAGATAGATAGATAGATAGATAGATAGATAGATAGTGAGCAAGCTGAAATATCTAACTAGATAGAGATGAACAAACTGAGATAGATAGATAGATAGATAGATAGATAGATAGATAGATAGATAGATAGATATGAGCAAGCTGAAATATCTAACTAGATAGAGATGAACAAACTGAGATAGATAGATAGATAGATAGATAGATAGATAGATATGAGCAAGCTGAAATATCTAACTAGATAGAGATGAACAAACTAGAGATAGATAGATAGATAGATAGATAGATAGATAGATAGATGTTAAATTTCAGATAGATAGATAGATAGATAGATAGATAGATATATAGATATGATCAATCTTTGACAGCTCGCTAGCAAGTGAACTACATAAATATTTCGTTGAATGCAACTCTAGCAGTAATATAAGCTGATGAGAGAGGCCTTGGCCGACTTATCCAATCACTGGATTGATATTCAGATATAATTCACGTTAAAGATGAAAACAGCTGATGACACGAAGAGTTAATAAAAACAGCGAAGAAGACGAAGTAGAATAATTAGATGATGATGATGATGACGATGACGAAGAAAGAGAATAAGAAAAAGCCTATTGAAAATGATGAGGCGGAAAATTAAAAACAATTAAAGAAATATTAGAAGGTCAATTGAACACATAAACAAATAAATAGATATCGCATGATAAGGAAGATTATACTATAGAGATGAAATGAGAATAACAAATAATGAAAACAGGAGAAACAAAAACATGGTGTTGTTGTTCCCCATAATATTGAGCTTTTATATATATATATATATATATTTCGTATAGGTAAATCACATATGGTGTTTTTATTTTTTAGTTGTGATATTTACAGCTATTTTTATCTTTGGCGAGAAGGTTACCGGCGCGCATGATATGCACACACCAGCTATACTTCTGCAATCTTCAACTTACCCGCAAGTGTAAGTGTTCCAATTCTCACACAATATAATCACAGACCGCATGAAGATTGCATGAAAACGCAAAAACCTATATATATATATATATATATATATATAGGATGGACTAATGTTTGATTGGAAACACGGATTTCACAACATGTCCCCGCATATATTCGTTCTAGTAATCGTGGAGTTAGTACAAGACCTACTTAGGCCGTCTAGGCGTCAGCTATTGGTCAACATTTGTTGAATAATCAGTATTGTACATCCATTTATGAGGACACTTGATTTTCTCTCCTGTATAGTGTTCAAACCGCTTATCATTTGCGTGTTCTTCAAGCAATTTATTTGAAATTACATCGTCCTAGTTTGTGCAGACAAAAGGACCACTTTATACGATCGTTGAGACTTTTGGAAGACTGAGTTATCTTTTTTTCTAATTTTATTAACTCGTGTGAAGCTGTAGTTTACACCCCACTTACGTTTTAATTATTTTAATAAATTTAATTTTAAACGAGCTTCAAATTTCCTTCTATTGTAGTTAACATTTGAATTTTTGTGTCCCATGTATTATTATAAGTGCTAATGGATAACCTATGAATAAGTGTTGACCAAAAGATGTCTAAGGTCTAAAAAGAAATAAAAGATGACGTTCTGTTTGTTCAAATCAATATCGCTCATTCAGTAATGAATTAGAGCACTCTGGCTATTGGGCGTGTACAATTATAATATACACGTTAAAAAGACTGCCTTCTCCTACCGAGCGGCCATAGCCCAGAAGTAGAATCGGATAGGAGTCAAGTGGATAAGAGATGGGTATAGACATTTTATTGAAATTCCTGGGGGTTGTAGCGTCAGGAAAACAAGTATACTGAAGTGAATTCCACAGGCGGGAAGTGTGAGAAAAGCAGCTGATTGAGTAGAAATGTCAGCTGCAATTGGTTGATTTAACTGTAAAAAGGTGGCAACTAGTTGTGATTATAGTTGCAAGAGCAAAATATTGTGAAGTGGTTAACAGTGACCTAAGTTCGTTGGAGCAGAAACCATGAAAATATTTGTAGATGCTAATAATGATGGTAATAAAAGCTTTTATTTAATCTTTTGTAAAACCAAAATCAACATTTTGAAATAAAAGTGTTTAATTCTAAATTCTAATTAAATCTTTATATTTTTATCTATCTATCTATCTATGATATATATATATATATATATATATATATATATATATATATTAACAGAGACGAAATGAAAAAGTAGAAATGGCTTTTAACTTTGTGTATTCATCTCGTACATAATGGCGATAATCTTTTGTCAAAAGTACTTCCAGTTGATAGAATGTCTCAGTTGTTGTACATTTGGTCACGATCAATTTTAAATGTCGGTTAAATTGGTTTCATTAAGGTAAGTGTAGTTTCTTTGTAAACGGCATCGATTTTGCGTGAACTAGTGTGGCAGGAAATTTCTTAGGGGAATTATGTTTTGGGACAAAAGTATGTTTTATAATGTTAGTCGTCCAATAAACCACAAGTCTATCTGGAAAGGAAGCACTGAACTGAGATATAGAGAAGGAAGTAGATCTGTAAAGAGGTTTGAAAATCAGCGGGAAAGTCATTTTGAAAAAAAAGCACACAGTATGTCGAAGAAACTTTGTTGAAAACAGCTTTATTAGACAAATTTGATGTGTGAATAAGATCCTGAAATACACTGAAAGAATGTAAAGACCAAACATGGTTAAGTACAGCAATATTAGACACAACTTCGTAATGCACAGTCTTATGCACCGTGTAAAAGTGTTAATCTGACAATCGATGTTTGGGAATTACAGCATCATAGAATCTTGTAAGTTTGGAATAACATTATGAAATATGTATGGAAGAACCATTTTTAAGGGTCAATGGAGTAGACACAGTTAAAATTTGCGAATAAGATCTTAAAATATAGTGAAGAAATGCAGGGCTATCATAATCATCAAACCCGTTATACCCAATGGTGTGTAGGGCAGAAACCTTTTGTTACTGTTTCTGTAACAAACTCTTTTTATGGAACAAGGTTGTTAGCCTTGCGCCCAACTCCTAAGGACAAGTGTACCATTCTTGGTTCTTACGTTTACAGCACCTGTTTGTATGTATAGAGAATTGTAAATAAAACTAAGCATATGGGATGATTCTTTTTAGAGTCCCTGAAAATATGTGGTATTTTGGTATATGGTGGATTGGTTGATGATGGATAGATTCTTATGGTGAATAGAAAAATTATAAAGAGTAAATGGGTCGTGCTTCTGATTATCTAGGTATACGATAATTACTGATGACCATCCTCAGTAGTGTCCGCATTCTCCTTTCGGGCCATGTGCCAAAATTGTAAATTTTGTTATAAATCAATCTTTTTGCCTTGATGATGTCCATCGCAGAACAAAACGCACAACCGAGAAAAATATAGTTTTCTTTTATCTTCTTTATTAAAGCATACTGTTCTTAATCTTGCAATCAACAAGATATTGTTTTGAGATTCTGACATACAATGAAGAAAGATAATCTGAGACGAAAATGTTGAGAACTACGACATCAATTCAACGCTTGAGTGACATCGAAAAATATAATGAAAAAGAATATTGTATATTACATTTTGACAATCATAGCATTAAACAAATTTGTAAGGTGCAAACTATATTCAGAAATATTAAAAAAGGGTAAACAATCAAAAATACTTCATGAATTACAATATCAGAAGATCTTGAGAAAATGCAATAACATACTGAAATATTTTTTATATTTTGTTGCATGGATACAAGAATAATTTTACAAACACAGTGTGGGTTAAAGTAAAAAATACGAAATAAATGCCAAAATATCAGGAACTGATAATTTAGACAAAAACTCTTCAGAATCACTGACTGAAATGGACAAGAATCAACGTATATACGCTTGTAACAGATTTATTTATTTCTGAATCTGAATTCTGTAAGATGCCGAATGTTTTCATTAATCGTTTCGGATGTTCTCTTCTGAACAACTGGCACGTATTTTTATTCAATAGTTACTATTTTTTCTTTTCTCCCTTATATGTTTCTTTTATCCCATTCTCACGGTTGCTTCCGCCTTAGATATATAATGAGATAGATACAAGTAAATTATGAAAAACTGAGATAGAGAAGAAAAGAATTAAGTACATGTGAATATAGAGTGATAGACAAATATGAAAATGCCGCTATATATATATAAAAACAGAGAGATGAAAAAGGCGATATATATATATATATATATATATATATATATATATAGAGAGAGAGAGAGAGAGAGAGAAAGAGAGATACAAGGAGAAGTATGTGAAAATGTCGAGACATGTATATATAGAATTAGATAGATATATGGATAGCTATGAAAATGGTGATATATGTATACTGAGATACAAAGATATAAAATGTCGACAGAGACAAATCGATAGAAATGTCGTGCACAAAAAATGTCGTGTATAAAAATATGATGGATATAAAATTGTCGATATATATATATATATATATATATATATATATATACATAAAGTCAGAGATAAGAATGTCGTGACAGATCGTGTTATATATATATATATATATATATATATATATATATATATATATATATAAATTATACCATAAATCTTAGAATATCACTACAATTACAGTCATAACATAAATATGTTATAATATCACTTCAAAAAATTATGACATAAATAAATTTTAACATCACTACAAAAGTAGCTATTTTGTTTCGACACTACTTGTGATAAGATGCAAGTCGTGTAGAAACATAATAGCTACATTTGTAGTGATATTATCACAAATTCATGTTATAATTTATAAAGGAATATTATTAGCTCTACTTTGTATTGAGCACTTTTTTAAAGAATAGTGTTTCTTTGGATGCATAATATCATTCCAGCCATACCTACCTTATATATATATATATATATATATATATATATATAGATAGATAGATAGATAGATAGATAGATAGATAGATAGATAGATAGATAGATAGATAGATAGAGATGAAAATGTCAAGATAGACAGATATAAAATGACTCTATATATATATCTATATAGATAGATATCCTAAATGTTCTAAAATGTTCTAAATGTTCTAAAAACAAACTATATATGCTCTGAAAAACTGAATTACGTAAAATTTCATCTACAGAAGAGGCTGGTAAGTCAATATAGAATCCACTGGTGTCTCGACAAGCCCAACAAATGGAATGGATATCGTTGTCTTCGATTGAACCGTAAAATAGACAACTTTATTAAGCAAGCTGGTAAAAAGTTTCTTACTGAAGAAGAAATATTTTCTCTCCTTTCTTTGAGAACTGACTATCTAGATAGATTCCCACAAGGTATCCTATCGTACTGGTAAAAATAGCAGAACACGGATTCTATGCAGGGGAAGTACTTCACCAGAACAATGTCTAGAAATACAAACAGCAGTTACAACACACTCAGAATCTCAAGGTGCTGGTTTGCTTTCTTGCGCAGACCAACTTATAAATTCCTTACCTATTCACGGAGACTCGACTTCATGAACCACTTGGCTACTCATGGCTTTAGCTAAAAAGCTAATTCGTTTTTCTGAAACTGTCTAATTATTTGTATAGATAAGAAAATGCCGAGACAGAGAGATAGATATATTAGTTAGATATGAAAATATCGAAAGAGACAGATACACCATCACTTGGTTAAATGGTCGTCTGTACCAAAAACGGTTAGAACTAAGTTAAGCAATACATTCCTTAACCTAGTTCATAAAAGTTTTCGAGCAAATTTCCCATTAGCAAATTTTTAATAAACATGCACTGAAACATTGTTATAGCTGCACAGATAATCTTGATATAATAATAAATTAACACAATAATAAGATCCTAAAACAATATATTGATATTAATCACAACCAACTTATTATAAATAATAATAATAATAATAATAATAATAATAATAATAATAATAATAATAATCCATGCAGTTGTCATAACCCTAAGGTATGTCCTCTGCAAAGTAAATGCTATACAAATTCCATAGTATAAAAGCTACCATCTTCTTTAATAAAAATCTTAATTTTGATAAACAATATGTGGGATGTAATAAGAATAGTTTGAAGACACATTGTTATAAGCATTACATATCTCTCAATAAAAAATATATATCATAATTCTACCTCTCTCTTTCTAAATATTACTTGTAATTGAAACATACCAATAAAACTGCTACAGTTAAATTGAAAACTTTAACAAAAGCTAGAACATTTAATTCGTTACCTGAAATCCGTTTCTTTTGCTTATAAGAAGAAATGCATATAATAAGGTTCCCAAAGGCTAGTTTGTTGAACCAAATTTCGTTAAAACAGAATTTTTCGTACACTTAAATATATCAGAAATTACCTCAGCATATTTAGTATTTGTTGTTATCTATAAGATTTACCCCTTTTCTTTTACCCCTTTTCTAATTAAATACGTTCAAACTTAACTTATTTAACTGATATTTGGTCATTTCTTATCTAGTATTAATGTTTCTAAAACTTCACTTATTTTCTCATTTATTTGTTTTTTTTATATTAGCAAATCTTTTCCAGGAATTCTTCAATTTTTCTATGTAATTATTATCCTTTATGTTTTAATATTTTTTCCAACTTTTCCTTTTTTATATTCTATGCTATTGTTTTAGTTATGGTTTAAACGTTTGACATGTCTAGTCTTCTTGGGCAAAACATTGATGTTTGTGTATTAGTTCTTTTAAAATGGAATAGCCTCATCTCATTTGATGAATTTCTTTATTTTAGTTTAGTTTAATTTAATTTAATTTTTTAATCTCCTTATATATATATATATATATATATATATATATATATATGGATGTATATGTAAAAGTGACGAGGGTGGACGTTGTGTGAGTGTTTGTTTGATAGATTCGACTTAGCGTCTGCATTTTGCGCTCTAGCTCGACGGGATTTGCGCTCAGATGTAGATTAAAATTTTAGAACGCTGACGACACCTTAGAATCTTTCAGAAAGCCAAAATTAGGGGTAGAATAATATATATTATCACTCCACAAAGTCAGGGATCAGTTTCTGTATTGATTATAATATAGAATCGATCACTCCACTTTATATTATCTATATCTATATCTATATCTGTTGCCCCTCCCTCTCCAACCAGAATCAAATACAGACATTCTACATTGTTATATATATCTATAAAAGTGACGAGGGTGGACATTGTGATATTTGCTATGTAAATTCATCATGTTTCTTATTCTTATTATTCCTTAAACTAACCGAGTGAAACCGGGGTAAACTGCAAGTATATATATCTATAACGACTCCGACTGACATTAAATCGGTCGAGTTTCGATCACGGCTAGAATGAAGTGGATATGTCTAGCCACACTGATGAGCTGTGATGCAGCCTAAACAGGCTTGTATGTGCATGACTTATATATATATTTAAATTGATTGTTTCATACTTTGCTTTTTGTCATAATTTCTGTTCTTTCATTTAACAGTTCGTCTTTATTTGGGTATGTCATAATTTCTAATTTTTCTTCTTGGCACAGTTTACATATTTGTCCACCATTGTAAGGCTTAGCTGTTTTTACAATGCTCCACGTTATGTGTGGATCTTTTTCATATTTTGATTTCAATTTCCAGACATGGTTAGCCAATTCTTTATTGTTTTTTAATTTTTCTATTTTAAATGTAGATCTGTGGTTGAATCACCTGGACTTAAAACTGTCTTTGGTTGAGCCCAAATTTATTTTGTTTGGGCCAAAATGCATCCACACCAAGAAATACCTATTAGGTTCATACAAACATGGATGAAAACGTCATAATTCGTTTGAATTGAAACAATGCGCATTCATAAGTTCTCTCAGAATTGCCACGCTGTTATAGTTTGAAATGTTCTGGTGAGAACACACATCTTTCTATTTTTCTATATCTGCTGAACTCATTTCCTGTTCGTATGCTAGTACAAGTTCTTCATTATTCTAATATCTGATGTGGAGCTAAAAGTGGGTCCACGGAAATATAACACGGAACATGAAGTGTAGGTTAAAGAAAGATGTATTTACAGGAAATGTTAAAAAGAAGGTACAGTGAGCAGAGCTTATGAATATAGACCTTGTTACTCGACTGCGGTCATGCGCACAGTGCTACTGTCTGCTTCCCCATTACTGCTATCACGCACCTATTAATATAGCAGTGGGTGAGTCCATGTTGAGGTGAGTCTGGGTTCCACAACAAGAACTTTCTCGAATACGTCAAGGTTGCAGAGCATCTTTTCATATATTTGGGGCGTACAATATCGAACGGCTTTGCGTTGTCTATGAAGCACACGAACACATCTTTCATCATTTGTAACGTCCATTCTGATTACATTTTAACCATATATATTGTTTTCTTGTTCCAGTTGCCATGACGAAACCTCATAGTTTCTGTCTTATTTCTGGTCTGATTCTACTGTGCGCCCTAGTCATCAAAATTCGGATGATGAGTTTTGTTATGTGACTTATTACGTGGATTGTTTGGTGAACTTCACGTTCCTTTTACGCCTGGCTTCTTAGGAAGTGGTTTGGAAATCAATTCACTTATGTCTTTCGGTATATCGCCACTGTAGTAGGTTTAATTTATTATTTATGTAATTTTGTTTACACCAAAATAGTGTAAGGCTTTCAACATCTCTATTACATTACCGTCTGGTTCCGTCTTTTCATTTCTTTTCAATTTGGCTAGTGCAGATTCTATTTCAGTTTCTAATATTTCTGGCTAATCTGTATTTCTGAGTATTGTTACTCTCTTTTGTCGAGGAAGGCATCCTCGATATATTCGTTCTATCGCTGAAGCATTTTCTCTTTTTTGAATATGATTATTCCCTCTTTCGGTTTTATAAATCCTGTTGATGAGTATGTGTTTTGTCCTGATCTCTTATTTTTTAATGCATGTCCCCTATTATTAGTGATGGTTAATATTTCTATTAACTACACATTTGTCGTTGAATCATTCTTCATTAGACTGTCTGCATTTTTTCCTTGTTTCCTTGTGTAGTTTCTTGTATTCCCTTCCTTCTCTTGGCATTATTTTCTGTCTCGTTTGCGTTATGTCGAGAATCATCTGTGATTCACTCATTTTTCTTTCTACGTCTGTTTTCATTTGCAATGATGTCGTTTCCTGATATCAGTAACGCTTCATTTAGTTTGTTCGATTTTGAGTTTCTGTTTCCAGTTTGTCCTTCGTTTTTCTTTTCACACTGTTCTTATACTTTTTCCTTGTCTACTTGGCATTCAAGTCTCACATGATAATTCTAATTTCTTGTGTTTTACAGTAAGAATTAGCGTTGTCTAGCATGAAGTAGAACGACTCTTTACTACTTTGATACTAATAGTCGATGGATGACGATCAAGTGTCACCTATTGCCTCTGTGGGTCCATAACGACCGATGAGAGAATTCCTTTAAACTTAACCTCATTTAAGATATTAGGTTTCAAAATGTTATTATTCATGGCTATGACTGTTATTGTCTACGGCTATATCACGTTCAATACACCGGTTCCCGTCCGATCACCGAAGTTAAGCAACATCAAGTCTGGTCAGTACTTAAATGGGTGACCATTTGGGAATACCAGATGCTGTAAACGTAAGGACCAAGAGTGGTCCAGCGGTCCGCCAGGTTTAGTGGGTGGGCGCAGAGCTAACAACCCTGCCCTGTAAAAACAGTTTGTTACAGAAACAGCAACAAAGCGTTGCTGCCCTATGCACCATCTGGGTGTGACGGACGGATGAATGATGATGATGATGACTGTTATTGGGATGAACAGTCGAGCGGTTTATCATTGTCTTGTTTACAGTAATTTATCAAGACACCACCTCTAGTTAGCTGGCTGTTGACTCTTCGAGATTTCTTCCGTCTTTTTGTAGATCTTATTTTTCGTCCTACAGGGTTGATAACATCCCGCCTCACTCACAAGACGATGGAGTTTGGTAGCCGGTTTGGTCACCAACAACCCGGCAGTCAGTTAGTTGTAACAGCACATATACACAATGGCAAAACTTCATACCTACCTGTGTAGTTTTAGAGGAGGTTAAAGCTAATCAATCACTCGCTGTATAAAATGGTAGCTTTCTGGATCCGTATTAACATTGTGGTTAGAATGAGAGAGTTTTATTAAGTTACAACATAGTATTAGTCTGAATACCAACTCTTGTAGTATTTTTTAGTTTGTTCCACTTTCTCGATAATTTAGAATATCTCAATGACAAACGCGCGTTTGCAAAGTTTCAGTTTCAGAGAAAAAATGCATGAATGTATGCAGACAGAATCAAAGTATTAAAAGGTATTTTAATTCTTCATCTACTTCTCAAATATACTAGTAGTAGTAGTTGTAGTAGGCCTCTCTCGGTCAACGTTGACCATGGGTAGCATCCTAGTTGTCTACTTGGCTGGAGCATCGGCGTCTGTGACTGTAGAAATCGATGCGGGAGTGATAGTCTTTTTGGCAGTGATTTGTCTTTTTGTTGCATTTATATTTTGTTTCTGGTCTGTCGCAGCTGTCATTTTCTCCCTGCAAACCTGCCTCTCCATGGCGACTAGTGTTAGTTTCTGCTCCCTCGATTTAAGTTGCTGGACCGGGGTTCCTCTTCATTTGAACAGTTTGACTGCTACGCTCTCCCATAACTCCTTGTTGATGCCCACAGCTTTCATATCGCGTTTTATGATGTCACGATACCACAGTTGTGGCCGCCCAGTGGGTCTTCTTCCAGAGGCCAGCCCTCCATATAGGAGATCTTTTGGAATGCGACCGTCTGGCATGCTGTGGACATGGCTTAGCAAGCGGAGTCTACGGCGTTTAAGGAGTATGAACATGGTAAGCAGACCGGCTCGAGACAGGACCTCACTGTTGGACACCTTGTTTTGCCATGAAATTCCCAATATACGTCGGATACTTCTCACGTGGAAGGTGTTCAGATGCCTCTTCTTTGGTGCACATGGTTCATGTTTCACTGCTATATAGCAGTGTACTCTTGACACAGGCGTTGTACGCTGCCATCTTTGTCTTCACTGTCAACTTACAATTCGTTCAAACACATGTTGTGAGGCGCGCAAGGGTTGTGGCTGCCTTCCCAATTCTCTTGTTGAGCTTTATGTCCAGGGAGAGGTTGTCAGTGATGGTAGAGATATACTCAAATATACTGCAATAATGCTAATATCTCTTCAGTAACACGGGTCTGTCTGTCGAACAGAAAACTAACAATTTGAACAATCCCTTTAAAAATCACCTGAAATGCATCTAACGTTTAAAATTGATTTATTGTCCTTTCGTTGCGGCTTATTTAAACCCAGCAACATATTTTTAGATTGTAAGAAGATATGCAAACATAACAATTATTTCTTGATGCATGTAAATTAATGCAAAGCAAAGATGAGAAAGGGGGAATTTATACCCTTTCAAAAGTTATTTACGCTTAAGTGAATCTAACAAAGTCAAGTGCAATGGATCTTGGCCCAATAATTTTCAATTTATTCATGACGTTATATGCGTACCAACGCTTTCAGCACCTTGTAGATTATCAGAGCAGTTACCCATTTTGTACTAACGAAGTTCGATATTTCTTAACTTTGGTAATCGTACTGGAAACGCTTTCAGCGTGACATAGTCGTAAGTTTGACAGCTCAGGCATCAACTGAAACTAACTCAGGTATTGTTATATAAATACCTATTTACAGGAATGTTTTGATTCTATCGTCTTGAATCCTATTGGATTAGAGCAGAATAACGCAATCATGACAATACAAACTCTTTCTTTGTAAACTCTATGCTTCCACGGGGAAAGGTTCCACTGAAGAGTAGAATCTAGTCTGGAGGAAATAAACAAGAGCCCGACCCAGCCTTAAGCTGGGTCTACGGCACATTTTTGGCTGAGATAAATGGCTCAGAATCCCCAATTTATTTGACCTTGTATCGCATCCGTGTGGTGGGAAAATGGTAAATCCAGAGTTAGGTGATCATACTGAAACCTAATCTCACTTGTTCAATTCACTTCTTCCGAGCGGAGGAAAACCCAGACGAGGCTTTGCCAAAGTGTAGCGTCTCATCTGGGGTGAATAAACAAGAGCCCGACCTAGCTTTAAGCTGGGTCTACGATATATTTTTTGCTATTCTTAAGGGCTCGGATTCACCACCTTAATTCACCTTGTGTCTAATTCGCCTCGGTGGAGAAGTGATAAATACAGAATAGAGGTATCACCCTTTATCCAAATTCTCTCTTGGTCAAAACTCTTCTTCCGAGCAGAGAATAACTCAGACGTGAGTCCACTAAAGAGTAGAGCCTCGTCTGGGGTCAACAGACAGGAGCCCGATCCGCTCGGCCTTAAGTAGGGTCTACGGAATACTTTTGGTTGAGCTTAAAGGCTCAGAACCCCCACATTAAATTACCTTGTGTCTTATCCGCCATACTGGTGCGGTGGTAAATACAGAGCGATCATCCTTGACCTAAACTGTCTCTCTTGTGCTATATACCCATGCCTCGGATATATTTACTTCTTCTGAGATCCGCGATGTGAAGAACGATGACCAAACGAATGTTGCAACCACGATGATGCAACAAAGCCACGCTAAATAAAGCTCAGACTGTAACTACGAAGTCTACGAGAAATAACTTTGGCCGATTTCACTATGTAACTGCGACGGCGATTATTCTCAAACCTACTGAGGCGTTTAAAACTTTGCAACTCAATCTTAACTAAAGTCATTTTCGTTGGGAACCAGGCAACCCGATTTCTTCACATAAATCAGTTTCATATAAACATGTCAAATAATTTCTGTCGAAGATTACCATTCGATCCAACTTACACTGGGAACAGTTTTCTCTTTTTTTTCGAGGAACACTCAACACGACTTCATCACATAAATAAATTTCGCAATCACATTTCATAATCTTCTTTTCATAAACAACTTGAACGGAGGAAAAAATATCTTCTTCTTCTTTTTTTTCTTCTTCTTCTTCTTCGTCATAAAATGTCAAATTAATAAAATGCTTCTTCTCCGTCTTTTCTTTCTGTCGTCCTTTTCCAAGTTAGTTTTCAATAATAATCTACAACAAACGCTTCGTTGAAAACAACAAGTCCCGTTCCAAACGTAAATAAAATATACAACATATATTATTTCACATTTTTCAAACACAGGAAATTTGTTTTCAAACAAAGTAGTGACATTGCCGTGGCGCAAAGAAGGGCTTTTTTAACTTGAGTTGACAGCACATCCGCACATCGGGCTAAACCCGATTGAGGAAAACGCCCATTTCTTTTGACGGTTGCAACCAGACTCATTTAAAAAGAAGTTAAAGTTTCACTTCACGACTTTGAGATTAACGTCACTTAACATCTGCTGGCAGCTGTCTTCCGCTACAAATCTAAATAAGGGGCATAACAATTGTGATTAATGGCTAGACGAAACAAAAGTCCGAAAATCCAAACGTTTTCCTCATCTACACCTGGTTGAAGTTTTTCAATAAAAACATATTTTATTTAAATTTCGAAATATCTACGTCAGTAAGCACAAGTACACATCATTTTCACAAATCCATGCTGCTCCAAAATATAGTATCAACGAATATTTAACATAACTGCCCCCTTATTCTTTCAAAATGTAAACCTCTGAACATTTTAAGTGCCTTTTTTCTTTTGTTCTTCTGACCAAAACCTCTCCACCATAACCACTTCATTATACAACAATTTACACAATAAGGCATAATAAAAATTCACAACATAATAACAAGAAAAAATTACACATCGTCTCAAATGTGACATCCCTTTTTCTTTCATTGTGCGTATGTGTCTAGGTCGTAAATTTTACAAAAGTTTACTTTTTGCATAACAGCAAACAAAACGAGAACACGATTTACATAATATTTTTTCCTTTTCTTCTTTTTTTGAACTTCCACTGTGTAGGTCGTCCCTCTTCACATACTGAGACGCGCCGGCACGCTGATGTGGAGTAATCGTTACAACTAAGCAGCAAACATGACGCTCACCAGGTTTCTCATAATTTCGGCTTTATGACACATATAAGTCACGCTTAGAAAGTCACCACTCTGAGACGTGTGATTACATAACTTATAACCATTAAAGAATTCATATTTTCTCATACTTCTTCAGCTTCCGAAGTTTTCTGCAGGTCTTTGACACATTATTTCCAACAACTAACCCTATAACATTCTTTTTGCAACAGCAAAATTTTTGTCTTTATTACATGGATCACTTTGTTTTTTTTCTTTACGCTTTTTTATCAATTTATTTGTTTATTCAAGCACCAAAAACAACGCATATTCTGGCATCTAAGGGACTGATTTATTTCAATTATGCTTTTTTTCTTTTTTTTCTTCAAAGTAACTTTGCTTTTAACTTTATCTTAACGCCCAGCTCCTTTATGATGCCCTGAAGAAAAATTTTAAACAGCAACAAAAAGAAAAATGAAACATAATTACAATGTAATCGATAACAAAAGTAAAGAGGACACAATTTTTACAAGAAACCTTTTTTATTTTTTCTTTCTAGATATCATTATTATTATTTTTTTTATTTTTATCACAACGTCAGAGAATATCTGTAAAATTTCAAAATTCTGTTTTATTTTTGTTTTTGAGGAACATACAACAATAAAATTTATACAATATTCTAAAGGTTCGTTTCGTTTTTCTTCTTTTTCTGAAGAACACTCATGAGAAAGTTCGATACAGTTCACGAGTTCTTTTTTATAAAAGCAAACATCAAAGAAAATTTTAAACAATTCACAATTTCCTTTCACTTGTCTCTTCTACTCTCTCTTGGAACTTAACCACAACCACAGACGCCACTGGTGCACGACCATTGTCGTAGACGGTGACCGCATCTGAATTTCAAATTGACACGAAGTAAATGACCTTTGCATACGTTTGAGACCCCTCTTCTCGGTTTTTCACTACACATAGAACCTCCTAAATCTGCAACCATTCTATGGTTGATCACATCGATCTTCTAATCCGTACAGTGCATATCATTTCCAACAATTCTGCAGTGGAACAGCATAATAATCAAACTAAAGATTAAAAAAACATTTTAAGGTCTGCTGTATCCGATGATGTTTTTACATGTTCTCGATGAAATGATTAGTTCGTCTCTCTCATAGTGCTAAACTCCCAAACAATCTAGTCTAAATTTGCACTTTTCTTCTCTAATAAAGTTTTTTCGCAATCTACTGCTTACTACTACACACAATGCCATCAGGAAGCTAATCCAATCCCCAAATCGAACGCTGTTCTCTTAATCCACTAGAAATTTTCCAGTGCATGTCTAAATTCCTATTACCTCTGAATCTCTCACACAACTTTTTTTTAATTCACCTCACAGAACTGAACAATCGAGCTTTCCTTGTTTTTCTCAAAGTCGCGATAAGACGTCATACCAATAATGGCTTTCATCTGCCAAAAATTGAGCGGGACCGACACTGAACTTACGACCGGAAAAAACTGAAAAAATGTTTTTCATTTTTCACAACGTATCTCTTCCTGAAGCTCTACTTACTTTGATTAATATTACCACTACGCATCCATTATCTCGGTTTCTGTTTCTGCCGTTTGTTTGTTTTTGGGAGTTTTGTTGTTTTCATTCATTTTCTGGATGCCCTAAAAACTCTTAGAACTTTCTGGAAGAAGAAAAAATAACAAAAAAAAAACAAAAACAAAAAAAACAAAAAAAAAACACTAACTCTACTGCCAGACTCTGCACGACTGATAAACTATGTTGTTCCATATTAGTCTCTGGTGGAAGCAGCAACAGTTTGTATAACAAAAAATATGAGCAGAGTCTTCATTGGTAAACAAAAAATTTATTACTTACATTGCTTGATATCTGTGTCGTGAACGGCTAAATTTTTTTCTTTATTTTTTTCTTGTTCTGTGGCAACCAATGTTCGTAAGAGAAGACAAGACACTGAAAACCAAAATATGTGAATGTAACATAATCTCTTTTTCGAAGGCGAATATTATATTTCTCCTTGGACACAAAACACTGTTGGGCCAAATGTTGACGAAGCTTAAACTGCTGAATGATGTCAGCGACAATTAACTCTGCTGAGAATTCAGACGAATGATATACCCACGATTATTTCCGAGCCGATATTCATTAAACCACAACAGACATGCGACACAGTTCAACTTTGTTTAATATCTGGGAACTGACAGATATGGGAGTGGGTTCGTGTTGTCTACTCTCCATGTTTGGCAGTGCGGTTGTTCCAGTCGTAGATGACTTATCAATCCTAAATTGCCTGGTCTGCTTTACGATTTTTCCAAGAACTGAGAGGAGATAAATTAGTGAGATGTGAATTCAATAAGCACGACTGGAATTCGAGCTCAGCTCACCCATTGTATTTAACGCGTCCCCGGCCATTGTACAACACGGTTAAAATGACTGCCTTATTTCAGAACACTTACTTGTTTCTGTTGACTGCACATCAAATATTCGTTTATATCATAACACCCTCTTCTCTTTCGCTCTGGTTCTTTGTCAGGTTGTCTCTGAGGCAAATTCACCTAATGCGGTGCTGACTTTAATTAATTCGGCACCGCTGACAGATTCGTTGTAAAGTTTTAACACAACCGAAGAACAAAAACTGAAAGCAAAATAGCCTCCTTAACAAAGAAATCGAACCCCAATCATCGATCTTGCAACTGTTGTTGTACGACAGGCGCTCTTGCATATCTATCTATACTACCGGTCATAATTATTAAGCCACCCCAGTTTTTTAAAAGAAATGATGTATTTCATACTATTTTAAAGTGGATAATTCTAAATGAAAATAGAATGGTTCTTTTCTTATTATTACTTTGCAAAGTTTTACAAGGCAAGAAACAAAGATGAACTCAACCAAATCACTTTAATTTTTTATCATTCATTTATTAATGAAACTGCAACATAGATAGTTATTAAATACTTGTAAATTCATTTTATGCACATGTTATTATGCAGCATTAACAAAAGAACCATTGTATTCTATACAAATATTTACTTGGCAATAAATACTAAAAAATAGTATGAAATATATCATTTTTTAAGAAACTAGGGTGGGCTAATAATTATGGCCGGTAGTGTATATATAACATTAATTAACATCCGTTAGTCCGTTCGCTACACCCTCTAAATTAGGCATATATTAACCGATCGAAACAGGCCAGCTCTGCATATTGTAATCGTTTGCAATATTGTCTTGATGAAGCAGTTGCGACTGAATAGTAAGTTCGATCCTCACTTGGTGCCTCATGCTTTCGACCTTGTGCCTCATCTAAGCTGCGTTTAGAAATTCCCTTTAACTGATCAAACCAAGTTTCTGTGAGAAGTGCAAACAGGTCATGGAGTACAAAGTAGAGTTGGTTTTGCAAAACTGCGTTGCTTAGTACAATAAATTTTCATGTTTTTTTAAATTAAAAGTTTCATTATTTAGAATACAAAATATTCACACTATCTTAAAATCAATTAAATGATTAAAATAACCAATACTTATTTAATAAAAATGCAATATTATTTTTCACATGTTTTTTTAATTTTTATATTTCACCGTTGAGTTTGCGAAATTAAAAGAAACGTTCAGTTTGTAAATTTACACAAAAACTATTAGCAATGACTTCAACAATACTAAACACTGAAGAACTCAACAAAAAATTCTAGTGAGAGAATAATTTCAATTTACTGATTAAATTAAAATTCTGTCAAACTCTGAATTATTTTCAATGTACCAGAACTTTGTAATGGAATAATGTGTTCGGTTGGGTTCTTCGAACTGGTTGTCTAATTCCTAAGTGGCGTGTTCGATTTTCACATGCTACTCCATACTTTTGGCCTTGTACCACATTTTAGCTACACTTAGTATATTACTTGAATATTAGGTTAATCGATTTACGATGTATAAACATTTGCTGGATCATAATGCATTAAAAGATTGCTTTTTCTTTTTTTGAAATTAAGTTAAAAAGCAAACATTGGGCGGATTTATATTTATCTCTACAGGTAAACGCCGGTCAGGTCTATTCTAGAGTTAATAGCAAATATTTGTCATCTTTTTACTTAAGTCAATAGATCAACATTTGCTAGGTATATAATTCTAGTGAGTATAGGTAAATATTTGCCATGATTTTATTTTATTTTTCTATTGGTCAATATTGGATGCTTAAACCTCCGTTGCATTGCGGTCATATCCAACCAGAGACGAAAAAGCATGTAGAAGTAAATCCAGAGAGAAAAACCTGAAATGGAAACCAATGGCAACTTTCTGGCAAAGCATGCTGTAATACCAGCCTAAAATGCAACGCCCTGCATTGCTTTGTATCTTGGCGGTACGGCCAATATCGGTATGAATATGATCTTGGCCGGGCACGGCATCTATATACTATCGCTCAGGCATGTACCCTGGCGAAGTAACTTCACTCTCACAAGCAAAGGATTAAATTTTGACCAAAATTCCGAAAAAAAAGTCTATGTAAGTAAATCCAGACAGAAAACCCGAAAAGAGATTTTTGAAACCACTAGGTTATCAACATTGAGAACATTCCGACAGTAGGTGCAGCCATGAAGTAACGTCCTGTATCTATTCCTTTGGATGTTGACAGTACGGGCGAAGTAGAAATGTAGTCTGGATAGCGCATGGCATCCTACAACCTGGAGGGGTCAGTTCATTTTAACAAACAGAGGATTGAAGTTTGAACAAAGCGAACGTTACACTTGTCTTGCGAGATGAACCGTTGTCTACTAAAAATATGTAAATTTGAACGTGATTAGACTTTAGTGCTTCGATCAACATTGTACAAGTCCATATATGGCTCTAAAGGTAAACAATCATTAATTTTATACTTGAGTACATTGGTAAAATATTTGTATTTGACTTCATATGCAAACATTAGTCGTGTCTTTAGCTAAGAACACGTGCATAAATAGATAGGGTTTATACATAAGTCAATACATAAACATTGTTCAGATGAAAGCTTCAGTTGGTAGGTCAATATCTTTTAGTTTACTTTTGCCTCAATAGATATATATTAATCACGCTTATATTTGAGGCTATAATCAGACATTGCTTAGTCTTATAATATCGATAGGTACATTCTAGTCATATTTATGACTATTATAATATACAAGTGTAACATCGTATTTAAAAATGATGGCGATATATTCGAGAAGAATATCAGCTTTTTTCTCAAAGATTATCCCCCCCGCCTGAGCGTGACAGAGATTAATATATATATATATATATATATACGAGTGAAGACAGAACAAATAAAAAAAAATTTTCAACGTCCAAAACATTAATTTAAAACAGTGCTCGATATATAATATATAGAGCTGTGAATATTTATTATACATTATATTTTAGAACATGTACAGAATTTTTTATATATCCACTACAATTGTACATTTGTTTCGACATTGAAACTACAATGTCTCATCAGGCGGTGTGGACAGGAATGGAAAACCTCTTTTCTTATATTTGGTCAGTTGTGTGTGGGATGTTGGTGGGGGTTAGTGATAAGGGACTAAGTCTTGTGGAGTGACCGTTAGAGTTTTGAAGAAAGTGGTGTGGGTAGTGAAGATGGTTGATTAATGGGTGTCTTTCGTTTTTTTAGACAAATTTAACATTAGCAATTAGAATGTAAGTTTTTATTATCTTGCGACTAGACTATATCATTTATAATATATATATAACGGTCTTTATTTTAATAGAGATCATACGTTTGAGTCTATATGTAAATATTGATAATTTATATAAATAAAACTGTAAATGTGAGTCAATGTGTGTGTACCCGTGTGTGTACCGGTGTGTGTACCCGTGTGTGTATCCCCACTGATTTGAAAAATAAATTCCGTGTCTCTTCAGTTTAATATGTTTTAATTCCTTATTTTCAAGTATTTTTTGTTATTAAAGATAAGTTTAACACTGTAACTTTTGTCATGAGAATAACTCTTTCAAAAGTACAAGTGTTATCTTCCGTATTTAATGTCTGCAGATGTGGGTCGTATAAAAATGACAGTTCTTACTCTTCCCATCCCGTGCAATGCCAGGTAATTACTGTTAGTGTTTACTAAATCTATTGATACACATTCAGCAGGTCCATAAAAACGTCCTATAAGAATATGTTTATATCTTATTATGCAGAGAAACAGTGTTTATGTCTTTAATTGAGTTTATTGGTACCCACTGGACGTATTTATAGTTGAGTGTATATAAAGTAACATAGGTCAATTGCATACTTGAATCTATAAGCAGATTTTGGCCGACGTTATTTCTCTGCTTCGTTTCACAGGAAAACCTTGACATGTTTATCCTTTAGCGTATAAGTAAAAATTAATTGCATTTATACCAGTCAACAAGCACACATTGGTATGATTATACATGAGTAAATAAATACATTTTACAAGTGTTCTCTTCAGTTTATTCTTGTGTCACTAGGTAAATATTATTCATGTTTATTCTTTAGAATATATGAAAACTTTGATCGGATTTATACTTCAGACTATATGTAAATATCCTTTGGTTTTATACTTGAGTCTACAGATAAATATTCTTCGGAGATATATTTCAATATATATGTTGATACTGTAAAAGTTTATATTCGAGATGATACATAAACATTCATAGTGCTTATACCTTTTTTACAATAAGTAAGTAGTTTTCGTGTTCAAACTAATACTTTTTAGTTAGGTTTGTACTTGAGTGTATAAGTAAATACTGGTTATTTTTACACTAAAGCCCGCAGTTAAAATTTGGTCGAATTAACGATTGGGTCTAAAGAGCAAAAAAAAAAAAAAGTTGTGTTTATACTTAAATCTGAAGGTAAATAGTGTGGCTGGGTCCATAAGTAAGTATTGGTCGTATTCATACTTCACCATTGTTGTGGTGTATGCGTGAGTTCAAATCTTCGCCTCCCAGTTGTTGTGAATTCCGGGTGAGGAACCACACAAAATAATGAACAACAAAACAAGCATTTGAGATAGAAAGATAGGTAATATTAAACGTAAAGATACAAACTGGAACGTAGGTTAGTAATCCAGGAATACGATTAGTAAGGAATATATATACAAGTCTTTGAAAAGCATTCGTGCTAGAAGTAGTATATCCGTGTAATACTATTCTGGCTGAGTGGAGCTCAGAGCTGCTATGACTACTGACGAGGTAGTCTCTGTGTAACTTTTGGTATCTATCGGTAATTTAAGCATCAGTCCCGGTACTCTCCAATAATTGACGTATCTCACTATGGTAGGAGTATATGTATACTCAAGTCGAGTCCATTATCATAGAAAAAGGGGAGGTCCCACAACAACTATGCGTGTTAGTAGGATATAGAATCTGAACAAAAATCGATAAATGAGACAGAGTAGAAAAATGTTTCTCCTTCGTTAAATAAGTGGCCGTCTTCAGGTTAGAATGAAAAGCAAAACTTTCATTTGGTAGAGTTTATACATAATTTGTCTCGGTAAATTCGACCCGGCAGCAACAAAAATTGTCTATCATTATGACCTGAAGACGGCCATCTAAATTTAGTTGTATATACATCTGAGAATAGGTAGTATTTGCATCATTTACATTCTTAAGACTGTTATCCTCATCTTTATTTTTATAGACATTTCACCCAAAGCACGTCCAGTGGTGCGCAGGGGTTTAAATAAGAGGAGAGTGACGAAAAAAAGGTACAGATCACAGGAGCTGTCGTAGAATGGGTAAGGGAAGAATGGAAGCACTAGTGGGAAGAGAGTTGCGTGAGAGGAGAAAGTAAAGGGAGAAGAACAAGATATACAGGTTGTCGTGGAAAAGATGAGAGTCAAAGAGATAAGAGGTGGCAATTGACACAGTAGTTAATATCTTAGAGATTGTAGCTATTAGGGAAGCAAGTATACGGAAGGGAGTTCCACAAGTAGGAAGCGCGAGAAAAGAAACTGATATTCATAATATTGTCATATTTATGAAATTTCGGCCGTTGTACGGTTCAACCTTCTTCAGGTGGTAAGAATTATGAACCAAATCATTTATTTCGAACACTGGGGTATATCATTTTCGTTCCATATGCCATGCTACTACCGGATGTCATGCAGTTATCTCCCCTCAACTCAACTCTCTAAGTTATTTGTTCACCACTCCTCTAGCCAGGCACTGAACTCACAACTCCTTTAACTGGATGTAACCAACGCTTTTATCTATTAGACCATTTGTTTTTGAGGTTATACTCTAGTAAAAATGAACATGAAAAATTCGGTTCGAAACTCCAAACACCTTGAGAAGGCCGGAGTGTACCTCTTCCAAAACGTTGTGAATATGACAACAAAGATGAGGGAAACAGTCTGAAAAATGTAAATAATGCCCACCTAACTATCTTACGGAGGCTAAATGCGTAGTAAGTTAAGCTTTTCAACTTTACCTCATCTCTCCGCGAATTTAAGTATTCAAATAAATATTAGTCGGTATAATACGATTTGCTAGAGATATGTACTGACTGATTTATATTAAATTGTATAATCTCTCGATGGTGTATATGAGCATGTATTCCTGGGTATGACGATATACTACACCAGGCAGCAAGATCGGGAGATTGATTGTTTTGAGGAGCCCGGAACCACCGCTTAACTTCTCATGTTTCCAGTTACTCTTTTAATCCGTGGTGGTAGCACCTGTTTGCCTCCTAGCTATGGACAAATAGTTAACTTTCACACAAATGCAAAACACTATGAACATATAAAAATAAATTATATAGTAAAAATATCAGCATTATATTATTTATTTAAAATAAATTACCTACTATATATAGTAAAATTACCAACAATACATTTTATCTGTAGATTAAAGGATACAATTACGTTTATAGATATATTTACATTTCAACATTTAATAAACAATAGAGACTGATACGCCGCTAAACAAAATCAACGAACCTTAATATGAACATATTAGAAAAAGTGAAGGATGATGAGAGAACGCGTTAGCAACAACAAAGCTTTAGAGAAAATTGAAACGAAATAACAGTTACGTTTGTCATCAGGATCAATCTCCTGATCAGACGCCTTGCTGCCCGGTGTAGTTTATCGTCATACCAAGGACTACATGCTCATATACATCATCGAGAGATTATACAATTGAATATAAATCAATCAGTACATATCTCTAGCGAATCGTATTATAACGACTAATATTAATTTAAATACTTAAATTCACGGAGAGATGAACAGCTGAAATTTCTAGGGTATATTATGAAGAAAGTGGGCTTGTGATACACACAGGGCAGATTAAAAAAACAGGCAGAGAGGAAAATAAGACACGGACTACCTTGTAATCTTGAGTAAACTGATTATAGAACAACATGTAGTAGAGATAATGAAAAGACAAATTTTATCAGGAGCTGCAATGATGGGGAAATTATGGAGAAGTTAATCGCCAACGTCATCAAGGGACGTACCATATAGAAGAAAGAAGAAAATTGAAAATGCTAACTTAAGCCCGCTTACCAACAAAAATATTTGTCAGGATCGCTCAAACCATTCTATCTAAACTTATTTATATATGGAACTCTGTGTGTGTGTGTGTGTGTGTGTGTGTGGATGTGTGTGTGTGTGTGTGTCCGTTACATATAGACTCCGAAAAAGCTGAACGGATTTTCTTGGAAATTTACACAGTTGTACTATAAGCGTCTGTGAGTGTTCTTAGCTAGGTTTTGTGTCGAGGTACCCCCGATAAATATCGAATGTCGATAATCGAAAAAATTGGGTTATAGAAGCAGTGGTCCGATTTTAATCAAATTTGTAACACTCATAGACAAAGACATAAGAAATGATATTCAGAAGTTTCAAGGTTGCTGTTCTTAGAATAGTGCAGAAAATCGATAATATATATATATATATATATATATATATATATATATATATAAAAGCAAGATCTTTGTGTGTGTGTCTGTTTATCTGTCTGTATGTCCTTTATACAAATCCACAATTTTTATCCGATTCTCACCAAACTTCACACAAATATTCTTTAGGCTGAGCCTGAGCTCCAGGACTATGAATTGATTTTAAAACTTTTATTACACCCGAGCAACGCCGGGCTATACTGCTAGTTTATTTAAAAGAAAAGGAATTGAAATGGAATATAAAACGAACAGAAATGAAAGTCTATTTTTGTAGCAAATAAAAAAAATAAAATATAAAATGATAAAATAACGAATTATTTAAACGTTGAATGAAACCATAAACGAAAGAAAAACGAAGGAAGTAAACAAATGAAGAACGAAAAGATGCCTTAAATAAGGAATAATGTGTAGACAAGAAATGAAGATCAAAAGAATGATCAAAGAAGCGAAAATATCTGCATTGGAGACGAACGATTTTCTTTAGTGAACGGGGAAAGATGCTTGGACATTATTTTAACAGTGGTCGAGTGACGAGCTCAATGGACATTAAATTACGCGGGAATTGACCGGACAGTCAAATCGAGTCGCATTAGTTATTAAATTTACTCGCTATCGTCTCAAGCAGAAGACTGAAAATTTAGGAGCAGACTTTATTGGCAGAATCAAGTAAAAGTTTCCCGAATTGTACTTACTTAGCAACAAACGGAAGTGATTATTTGCAGCGAAATGAGTGATTTGACTTATTTCTAACAGTTTCGATTTATCTCTTCTTTCTATACCTCGGATGTGGATAAGAATAAATGAAAATCACATCGGAATCATTATCTTGCATTTCAATCGAGGAAACTTCTTTCATACACTTGATGCGTGCGTGCGTCCGTCTCTCTCTCTTTATTTCTTTCTCATTATGATCCTTATCTATCTATCTATCTATCTCAGTTTACTCTTATCTATCTATCTATCTATCTATCTATCTATCTATCTATCTATCTATCTATCTCAGGCTGATCATATCTATCTATGTATTTTCTTTATCTATCTAGTACTTTCATGGCTTCTGCTCCGATGAGCTTAGATCACGGGTGCCGCCTAAGCACGAATTTACACGAGATACTAGATTAGCAACTATGTCCCACCCTTTTACAGTTAAACAAATAAGATGTAACCGTAAATTCTACTCCAACAGCTTCTTTTCTCGCGCTTCCCGCCTGTGGAACTCCCTTCCACAAGTCTGCTTTCCCGACAGTTACAATCTCCAGGTGTTTAAATGTAGGGTCAACAGACACCTCCTATCACACTAACTCCCAACTATTCTCACAACACTCTCATCTACCCAACCCTCATTCTCGGTATCCTCACCCGCCTATCACCCACGCTCTGTTATTTCCTATATTTAATCAGCCTTTCTCCACTCTACGTAGCCCCCTGCACAGTAGTGGCAGTGACATGCCTTGCTCGGGGTGAAACGCTTATAAAAAAAAAAAAAAAAAAATTATTTATCTATCTATCTGGCTCATTTCTCTCATTCTTCTTGTATATTTTCCATTTCGTTGATCAATAACAACTTTAGACGAATCAATAGCTATTTAAGCTATTGTACAGAGATTATTACCTACTTCTTTCAATAAAGTGTTTTCCTTTCTTCCTATCATCCTTAATTTTTGTCTGTCCGTATCTTCTTCTATACAGGTTGCGATGGATAAATTGTCATCTAAATTACGAAATTATTGAAATACTAAAGTGTAAACTTATGCAATAAAATCAATATTGGCTCCAACCACGGCTTCTAGACGACTTCAAAATCTCCTGCATCTCTTCTGAACTGTTTCCTTTTTTATTTCCTTCAATTCATTTTTAGGGTTACAAGAAATTTAGCTGTACTCCACACATAATAATCAAAGGAGTTAAGTGGCTAGATGTACGATGACCAGATGTAAGTCGTCCAGCTGTAAGTGTGCCAGACGTTAGGATTGATGTGGTAGCAGAAATGTTCTGACAGCCATAATAGGGTTCTGCTGCTTCAATGGCATGATGCAAAAACCTGTTGCGAGATATAGGATCTTCCAGAAACCATCGTTTTTACTTAGGACAGTACTACTTCCTGCTACCTTAAAGCAGTAAGAGGTAGTACTGTCCTATGTAAAGACGGTGGTTTCCTCCTACTACCTACATACTAACTTAAGGCCTGCAAGTTGAGTCTGAGGCCCTTAACAAGAAATTCGGAAGTTCATTTCTTATCGGAAAGATCACAGTGAGTTTTACGAGCTTTTGTACTTTCATAATCACCATCAGATTCTTTCAGCTCTTACTGAATCCTATACACTATCCTCAGATTGACAAATAAGCATTCTGAAATGTTCTTACTGGAGCTTCGGAAGCGAATGCAAAACAGAGCAGCGTGCTGCTTTTTCCAAATTTCTGCCGCAGAGAATTGCTTCATGGTGATATTTTTTAACGGACTGTTCCCAATTGACCCTTCTGTGGAGTTGAAAAAAATCAGACAAACAATGCGCACATGCGAAATTAAATTATAAAATATCTAGAATTTACACATCAGTCAGTCAGTGAAGTGCCATACATGCCACACGCTTGGGCGATCATGTCTCTCGAAAGAGACATGACTGACTGGGCAGAAGATTATCCCGCAGTAGGTTGCCATTGCTTTCTGCGGTAGACTGGTTGGCGACCAAGGCTATAGAACCCAATCTGTCCTGTTATTTAACCCATAACTGGGAGGAATAGCCGGATTAATACCTTTCCGAAGGATATTTGCGCGTATGTGAATGCAATGAATTCAGCTGGAATTCGAACTCGGCTCCCCGATTTGTCGTTCCGAGCCGATATCCAATGCTCCACAACTCACATCCATTTACACTTCACATTTATATATAAACATGAACTAAATGTCGCATGCATTGACGGTCGTTGACTATACCGTGTTGATTTCCATGACCACACTCTGTATATCCACAAACGTCCGCTTTCCGACAATGAACACTCATTCTATATATATATATATATATATATATATATATAAATGTAATATATATATACATATATACATATATATATATATATATATGTGTGTGTGTGTGTGTGTGTGTGTGTGTGTGTGTGTGTGTGTGTGTATTTATTCAGAATGAATGTTCATTATCGGAGAGCGGACGTTTGTGGATATAGAGAGTGTGGCCATAGAAATGAACTCGGTATAGTCAACGACTGTCAATGCGTGCGACATTTAGTTCTTATATATATATATATATATATATATATATATAGTCATCCGCGGACAGATCTGTTTCGCTGTATCACCGCACATCAGTACGGTTAGAAATCATATTACTTTTTACCCAGGATTGAAACCCAACCGACTTGTTGTCAGTCGGCGATTCTACCTCTGAGCTATAGGCGCTCGGTAAAAGGAGGCAAACTTTTTAGAGTTTACATTATCATTATACACACGCCAAATTGCTGAATGAACGATGCGTAGATTCTAGAGTAGCTACTGTTTTTCAAAGTCTACTATTCTTCCTCCATACACCATAATGTTTATGAATCTCCTATTTTTATGCAGAACAATGCATCTTGCCATAATGCTCAGAAGGCTATGGCTTTATTTGAAGAAGAAGGAACCGCCCTAATGAAGTGGCCAGCCCTGATCCCCGACCTCAATCCAATAGAAAATCTTTGGAAAATAATTGGTGAAAGGGCCCATAAAAAAATCCAAAAACCAGGATCACCTATGGGAGTTATTGAAAGAAGAATGAGAGTCAATTGCTGCTAATTTTTGCAAGAAATTAATTATATCATGAGGTCGACGATGCAGAGAAGTCTTTGAAAATAAGGGGATGTTTACCAAATATTAAAATTTGTTGATAATTTCTTCACAATCTAGTATTAAGAAGATCGTTTCCCAAGTTTTGTACAGTAGCTTATTTCCATTGTTCCATTTAATCTTTATTTTAAAAGAAGTTATATGTTAATTATTGTAACTTTGTATAATATTTATGTCTTTACACCCTAATCTTTATTCGGTAAAAAATTCATTGCTAAACATGCATTACTTTTTAAATAATAAAGATATTTATGTATGTGTTGTTTCGGTTCCTTATATTATGACCGTTACTATATATATATATATATATATATATATATATATATACTTCTAAATGACAATAGAATGGTTCTTTTGTTATTGTTACTTTGCAAAATTTTACAAGGCAGCCAGGAAGCCCTTGCTTCAGCCAGCCAATAAAAAGAAGAGACTAGCATGGGGAAGAGAACACTTAATTTGATGCACATATTGTTGAGCAGTATTAAATCAGAACCATTTTATTTTCATTTAGAATTATCCACATGGCAATAAATACTAAAAGAACTGGGGTGGCCTAATAACTATGCCAGGTAGTATCTATCTATCTATCTATCTATCTATCTATCTATCTATCTATCTATCTCTCTCTCTCTCTCTCTCTATATATATATATATATATATAAACGTATAAATAAAATATATATATGAAATTTATAAATATAAATGCATAAATATAATTATATATATGAACTATAAATGTATAAATATAAATACATATATGAACTATATATGTATATATATATATATATATATATGAATTAATGTCGCACGCATTGAGAGTCGTTGACTCTACCATGTTGATTTCCATGGCCACACTCTCTATAGCCACATACGTCTTCTCTCTGATAATGAACGCTCATTCTGAATAAATGCAAAAAATTGTATTACTATGCAGGCACACATTCGCCCGGGTAAAAGCTTGGGAATACTAATTGTTTGGATGTTTGGCTAGTGTAATAAAAACTTTGTGGCTAGTGTAATAAAATGTTTGTTACCTAAAGAGACGAGTTCCAATTCTATTTCAGTTCGTTATATTCAGTTTTATTTAAGTTCGTTCATGCGCAAATATCCTTGGGAAAGATATGTATATATCTCACCACCTCCCAGCTATAGTTTTATTAGCAGGACTTCTATCACTAAACTGTGGTTATCTCTAAAAATAAAGTAAAATTATTTCAAAATATTTAAATTCTTGCATTACATAACCCATAGTCATGGTGATTTGCCTCTAAACAAAAACAGTCAAATCAAACCAAATCATGTTGTGATTCAGTCCAAATTTTACCGGAAATCCATATTGGACTGTGGTCTTAATGATCCAACTTCATCAACGTGTGAATGCACGTGAGATTTGAGCTAGTCTCGCAAATCTTTTCATTCTATATTGTATTTTCTATACATTTAATAAAAAAGAAGAGCACCCATATCGTATATTGTTTTACGCTCTGAATGAAGCAGATAAGCTTTTAAATACTTGTGTATTAATACAACACTAGTGGGACCGTGGCGTCAAATTTGATGGCAAATATTGCTGTACCTAAAATTGAGTATCTTATTTTAATACATAAAAAAAGCAAAGTATTCCATACCACTGAGCGGGATAAGTTGGAGATATATATATATATATGTGTGTGTGTGTGTGTGTGTGTGTGTGTGTGTGTGTGTGTGTGTGTGTGTGTGTGTGCATAAAATTTACACATGTTTATTTACTATTAAAACAAAAATAAAAGTATAGCCGAAAGCGCTCGAAAGTACAAAAGGCTTGGATAATTTTCATGTAATTCAAGTTCGGAAAAAAAAAAAAATACACGAACATATGAAAAATTATATAAAAAATTAATGATAATACCTAGTCTGTCTTTTTTAATGAAACCTATATAAAAGAGAGATTGTTGTCCATATAATATACATATAGTCATCCGCAAACAGATCTGTTTCGCTGTATCACAGCTCATCTGTACGGTTAGACATCCGATTGCTTCTAGCCAGGATTGAAACCCGAACGGCTTTTATTATAGTAGAGAGGTTATTTCTGTTTTTCTTCACTACTTGACGACATAAATATTGCCCCTCCACAAAAAAAACCAAAAACAAAAACAAATAAATAACTTAATAAATATGTCACTGTTAAAGAGTAAACAAAAGACAGGAGTGGTAGTAAAGTTTAATAATTGGTAGTAAAAAGAAGAAACGGAACCGAGTTTGCTTTGCTATTGACTCTCGCTCCCTGAACATGACAGGAGGTATATATATATATATATATATATATATATATATATATATATTGTACGAAAAAAAATTACGGGAAGTTTTATTCTTAAAAATATTTATTTTTAAATGAAACGTTTTCTACTATGATTGTTAACTACCTGATGGGACATTTTTCTTTCATTGTCAAAACAAAAGGTACAATTTTTAGTAGTTTGTAGTTTGCGCATGTTCTAACGTAATAATTATAAACACACCGCATATATATAGCACGCTAACTTTTCTTTTTCTCTCATTCCATTCGCCGATAGAATAGGGAGTAAGCACCCCAACGGAGACCAAATCTGTCGAGTTTCAATCCAGCTCGGAAGCAAGTGGATGCCTAGTTATACTGATTATTTGTAATACAGCGGAACAGTCTTGTATGTGGATGATATATATATATATATATATATATATATATATATATATATATATATATATATATATATATATATATATATATATATACTAGCAGTATAGCCCGGCGTTGCTCGGGTGTAATGAAAGCTTTAAAACTAATCCATGGTCCTGGAGCTCAGACTCTTTGGACATTGGCACAAAAAACTAAAATGTTTCCAGTTAAAGCGAAACTGTAGACTGAAAGAAAAATGAATGGATGTAAGTCAAATTTTGATTTCCTGGTATCGATTGATATATATATATATATATATATATATATATATATATATATATATATATATATATTGTCGATTTTCTGCGCTATTTTAAGAACTGCAACCTTGAAACTTCTGAATATTGTGTATTTTTTCTTATGTCTTTGTCTATAAGTGTACCTAATGTGATTAAATTCGGACCACTCCTTCTATAACCCGATTTTTTCGATTATCGATTTTCGATATTTATCAGGGGTACCTTGACACAAAACCTAGCTAAGAACACTCGCAGCTGCTTATATTACAACAGTGTACATTTTCAAGAAAATCGGTTCAGCCGTTTCGGAGTCTATAGGTAAAGGATACACACAGACACTCATACACACATACTACACACACAAAGTTCCATTTATAAATAAGTTTAGATTAGATAACATTTATAATAAGAGAGAGAATTATGAAAATCTATAAGTATCATTTATTATGCATTTCATCCAGTGCGAGACAGTAAATTCACAAGGATGTATTAAGTGTGAAAGAATAAGAAAAAAAAGAAACATTATTTGAGAGCCTAACAATAGAAGAGTAATCTGTAAGAACGTAAATAACGCTGTACATTGCATTTCAATTTTTGAAGGTCAAAGTTGGATGAGAAGCATGTAACCAGAAGAATGTTCCACATGCAGAAAGTGTGAGAAAAGCTACTTTTAGAATAGAACATACGCTTATGTCTAGTAAATTCAATTGTAAATTGATGAGTTTTTGCTGCTATTCTATTATTGCACTCAAATTTCTAAAATCTAGGCAACACAACGAATAGTTCACCCGAACAATTACCAAGAATTTATAGAAAAGACACAAGAAAGCTCTGTTACGCCGGCGGGAAAGTAGTTGGAACGTAGTTGCCAGGTCAGGATAAATAATATGGCTGATTGTACTTTTGATTTTATAAACCTTTCTGCTCATAATTTTAGAAACTGTTGATCCATAAAGTTAGAAAGATATTACTACCTGGGTTAGTTATAATATCATCTTTTCATTAAATATCGGTTTACGCTGTTCCTTCTGTTTTTATAGTCTGTCAGTCAATCAGTCAGTTAAGTGCCATACGTGATACATGTTTTGGGAAATCATGCCTCGAAAGAGACATGACTGACTGGGAAGATAATTTCCCAGTAGCAGGTTGCCATTTCTTTCTGCGGTAGACTGATTGCCAGCCAAGGCTATAGAGTTTAATCTGCCCTGTTATTCAACCCATAACTGGATGAAAGAGACGGATTAATACCTTTCCCAGGGGTATTTGTGCGTAAGTGAATGCAAGAAATTTAACTGGAATTCGAAGACGGCTCCCCGATTTGTTATTCCGAGTCGATCTTCCCGATGAGTAGATATCGTGGAGCCTTTGTAAGTACCACTTTTCCAAGTGGATCTTTTAGCCCTCAAATTTGAACGAGCCTACCTTGGTACTTGGGCTACGCATAGGCATAATGCTTTTATAACCAATACGGGCTGATTCTAGAGTTAACTTTAGGCTTTAACATCGATTACTATGTTTTTAATTTTTTCTCCGAACATGGATTTGCTGCCTCTTCATAAAGATTGCTGGCTGTAAAAACTTCTTAGGGATAGCGGTATCTGTATCATATACAGGGATTTCAGCCTTGGAATAAGTCTTAATGTAGCTGTTCTACCAGTAGTGACATAATAACGGGACTGGTGCACTGTCACTTTGTGAAATGACATTGCAGCAATTTTGAGTGGGACTTTCTTATGCCATAATGTATTGTACAATTATGGTTGACTTTCTGTTAACTAATTTGGTGTTATTTATTCATATATATATATATATATATATATATATATATATATATATATATATATAATACTAATAAATACCTCCAAATTAGTTACTATTTACGCTCTCACACCCTGATTGACCACTCTGGAAGAATGGTAGACTTTGAAAAACTGTAGCTACTCTAGCATCTACGCATCGTTCATTCAGCAATGAATTAGAACACTCTCAGCTATGGGAGGTGCATAATGATAATATACACGCTAAAACGTCTGCCTCCTTCTACCGAGCACCCAGAGCTCAGAGGTAGAATTGCCGACTGACGCCAATTCGGTCGGTTTTCAATCGGATGTCTAACCGTACTGCTGAGCTGTGATACTGCGGATGACTATATATATCTATACTACCGACCATAATTCTTAGGTCACCCAGTGTTTTAAAAACATATTGTGAATAATTGTAAATGAAAATAGAATGGTGATTTTGTTAATACTGCACAATAACATGTGCATCAAATGAATTTTATAAATATTTAATAATTACCTATATTACAGTTTCATCAATGAAAAAATGAAGAAAATTTAGGGCTATTCGGACGAGTTCATTATTGCTTCCTTGCCTTCTAAAATTTTACAAAGTAATAATAAGAAAAGAGATCATTCTATTTTCATTTAAAATTATCCTCTTGGCAATAGATACTAAAAATAGGATGAAATACATAATTTCTTTTAAAAACTGAGGTGGGCTAATGATTACGGCCGATAGTATATATATATATATATATATATATATATATATATATATATTCTTTGACATGTTGCAGTCTCGTTTCCTTGACTAATCACTTCAATACCAAAAAATGAAATAAGTTAACATATACAGAATAACCAAACATAGACCAACCATATACGTAACAAATCCCAAATGATCAATTTCTTTCATTAGCATAACTATCCCACGATCCAACTGTCTAGAGGTTGAACTAAAACTTCAAGAGATTAAGCCTGACCTCTTGTTTATATCCGAAACTAGACTCGATTCATCTATTCTAACACAGAAATTTCCTCTCCTGTACTACTCGCCTTTGCTAACTAGTGATGACCTTTTAAATAAACACTACCATTGGTTTGTGCGTCTATATTACAAAAATACGTCAATGAAATCATATTTACAAACTGAAAGAAATTAAGTGGGCATATACATAGGCACGCTTCAACGCTTCAACACTATATAAATTAAGTGCCAACAAATCCAAAACCATTTAAGAATCAGCAAAAAAAATGAATAAATAAACACATAATACAATATTCATTAAGCAAAAAAATGTACGTACACACAAAGATATCAAATGGCACCAAACTTCATATAAATAAGAAAATTTGAATTTAGTCTTGTGACTAGATTGACATCTAGGTCTCACCCTTTTACTTTTGAAATGGTCTAATGCAACCGCCACTTCTCGAACCTTTTCTCGCTCTTCCCGCCTGTAGAATTCCTTTCCGTTTACTTGCTTCCCTGATAGCTACAATCTCTAAAAGCTTAAACGTCAATTTTCATCTTCTATCTTCTTGAATTTCAGTCATAATAATACCCGATGTACCCAGTTTTTTTTCTCACCGTAAAACTCTGTTCACTAGTGACGGTCCTTCCTTGCTTGGGCGTAAAATGATTAAATAAATAAATTAAAAAAAATAAGCATGTCTTGTGATATTTTTATACAGATTACAATTGGTAAATTATCACCATTTTTGGTTTTGATTTCGCACATGCGCGTTATTTTGTCTTGATTCTGTTGGGTACTAATTGTAATAAAAAGACAAACATGACGCAGTAGACTCCACCATAAATTTGGAAACAGCATGGAGTACTGTTTGGCTTTTGTGCCGAAACTTTTAATACGAACATTTTAATGTGGTTGTGAATCAATCTGAGAGAATTCAGAAAGATTAGAATGGGTGTAAGTTTGATTACGAAACTACGGCTGCTCAGAGAACTGACTTCGTTCCCGAATTTGTCAGGTTCAACACAGAGGTTTTCTTCAGGTGATAGTGCTGTTCTAGATCAACAGAGAAAATGCTATATCTGGCAAAAGGACGCTGTACGATGCTACAGAAGCAAGAGAACTGAATCATGGCTGCCAGAGAATGACTACGACCACATCATCCTTTACATCTAGCCAATTAACTGCACGGGCTGCAACCCCCTTCAATTTTATGTACGGGGCGCAGTTGAGTGAAAGACCATCCAAACACCTTGTATCACTACTAACGTGGAGTATAGTGAAAACAGTAAAGCCTTACAACGATGTCAAAATATGTAAACTCTGCCAGAAAGAAAACTTAGCTATTATGTTATTCCTAAACAAAAATGAATTACTGAATGAAAACAGAAAAATTATGACTAAGTGTAATCATACCGTAAAATACCTATTAGGATCATACAACGATGGATGAAAAGGTTATAATTTCTTCTAATTTTTAAACTTGCCTGAAGACGCCACATGGTAGAAAACTAGGTTGCTTAATAACTCGTTTACAGATGAAGAATATTACACTCATATATATATATATATATATATATATATATATATATATATATATATATATAAGTGTTGTGGTATGATAAATTTGTCGTTTAAAAGTGCTCACTATCTGGGATAGAAACCATGTAAATATAAGAATCATGGTCACTGATGCCAAGACGGAGTGGCAAGAGTGTGTTTGATGTGTGGACGCGATTTTCAGGTCATGTTTCGTATTAAAACATTAGAAATGAAAAAACAATGGCTTAATGACTAGCATATAAAAAAGTCGATATATAATACTATTAACAGAAATTGAATATTGTGTTCAGTTAAGAAAAGACTTACAATTTAAAAATATTTATATTTCCGGCTTTAAATAACTGGGTGATAAGCCGCAAAAAAGTAACCAACTAACATTTTTTGTTCAAGGAAACTGGGTACAGTGCTAAAATACATTTTTAATGACACGTTTGTATCTACTTATTATATTATAAAATACATGTAAAATGTGCGCATGAAAGAAATATACTTAAGATTATATTAAACCTGAAAAAAAAAACAGGACAAGTTATTAAATCTGGAAAAGTAAAGATATTCTAGTGAAGTAAAAAATAAGAAATTTCTTACTTAAAATATTACATTCAAATTTTATTTTTAGCTTCAATATATTAAGTAGAAAATTTCTTATTTTTTACTTAACTAGAATATCTTGTCCTTCATTTTTTCAGGTTTAATAACTTGTCCTGTTCTTTTCCAGGTTTTTTTTAATCGTATCACACCGAGCAAAGCGGTAATACCACTGATGTACAGGGGGCTACATAAGTGTAAAACGATTAATTAGAAGAGAGTGAAGGGGAAGACAAACCATTTAGAAAGGAGCAATAGAAGGATGAGAATACAGGTATGATGACAGTTTCAAAGGTGGAGAGAAAGGAAAGGATATACGGGGTGGGGAAAGAACAAGAGTCAAGTGGTTAATAGATGAGTATTGACATTGCATTTAAATTCCTGGGGGTTGTAGCCGTCAGGAAAGCAAGAATATAGGAGCGAGTTCCACAGGCGGGAAGTGCGAGAGAAGAAGCTGAAGGAGTAGAATTGTCGTCTTCATTTGGCTAACCTAACTGTGAATGGGTGGGACACAGTTGCCAATCTGGTTGCACGAGTACACACCTGTTGAGGAGGCACCAGTGACTTAAGTTCGTTCGGACAGAAGCCATGAAAGTATTTATAGAACAGACAAAGGGAGGCCAACTTTCGTTGGAGGGGAAGTGGCTGTAGTCGAGCCGCCAAGTCAGTACCTATCACATTACTGATTCTCCTTTGGAGCCTGTCGAGAATACTGAGATGAACGGCAGGGGCGCCTGACCATATATGGCAGCAGTATTCCATGCACGGACGAATGGTTGATTTGTATATATGCAGGATGGATTCAGGCGGAAAAAACATCCTGGCCCGACACAGCGACCCAACCTTCTTAGCAGTGGATTTAGCTATAGACTCGATGTAGTGGTTCCATTTGAGATCAGAAGAGAGTGTAAAGCCGAGGAAGCGCAGTTTATTGCTCTCAGGGAGAATCGCTTGGTCCATGCTTATGGGAGGCAGGAGAGGTTGCCTGTGATGATTGACAGACAACAGCCTGGTCTTAGACGCATCGAAATTGACAACCCACTTCTTGCCCCAATTCACCACAGAGTGTAGATCCCGTTCAAGGTCAGCTACGAGATTATGTTTGTCCGTCACGGCGGGTTTCTTACTGAAGCGAGAGTAAATTGTGGTGTCATCTGCGTAGATGCCTACTTGGCACTTGATCTCATCTGGGAGGTCATTGATGAAAATAAGGAAGAGCGTCGGGCCCAGGATAGAGCCCTGTGGAACACCAGCATTTGTGCTGTAGGATAAAGAGGCATCCCCATTCAAAACGACCTTCATTTTGCGGTTATTTTAAAAAGATTGGATTAGATCAAGCAAGCGCCCGATGATACCGTAACCCCATAGCTTGCATAGAAGACCAGAGTGCCAAACACTGTCAAAAGCCTTGGAGATGTCCAGAGCAACAGCACGAGCCTTGCCTGACTCATCAAGGGCCTGGAGCATGTACTCCGTAACGGTGGTTAGCATGGCAAAGCGGAAGCCATACTGCCTGTCAGAGTAGCGTTTGTGGGCAGTAAGATGTTGAACTATTTCAGTATTAATTATGGCTTCGAACACTTTCCCGAAAACTGGTAGAAGACTGATAGGGCGATAGTTGGATGGGTCCGAGTGTTCACTACAGTTCTTAAATACAGGAACGACTGCAGGAAAACAGGAAGCAGAAAGGCAGTAGTTATACAGTTTAGAGAGGAGAGGGGAGAGTTCAGGAGCACACCTCTTAAGGACTATCACCGGGAGTCCATCACCACTGCTCGCCTTATGGGGGTGAAGTGTTGAATTTACTCGGGATACTAGTGTCGGGGTAATATATACGTCGTAAATTTTGGCCTCAGTTCTAATAGGGAAGTCGGGTGAGGGTCCAGATGAGTCAAAGGCGGAATCTTAAGAATAATATTTTACATGCTCGCATTGTTCCATGAACACCATGATTTTTTCAGTCATTTCCATTGATTTAATATAAATTTAATGCTGAAAACCGCATTCAAAATGTTAAAAAGCAAATATATATATATATAAGCAGTTGATTAAAAAACAATCAAAATTGATTATTTATTTTTATTTAATTCTAATAATCAATTTTGATAAAATGATATGTGATGAGTAAAGTTTGATTGACAAAAATGATTAAAGATATCAGAATTTAAATGTCGAAAACTGCTTGCGAAAATATTAAACAGAAAAAACTTATAAAGAATAAGATTTATTATTAGAAGCGTTAGTCACTAAACACTTATGTGCTTATATAGTTAGTTTTCCTTTTAGAACTTCACTTATTTTGATGTAACTTTTTTTTCTACTGTACCAAAAATTCAGTTTTTATTTTCAAAGTGGATCTAAAGAGGTGTCCTATCTGGCTCTGTTAACTGTTTGAAATTTGGTTGAGAACTAACTTAGTGGTGAAGCTTGAAACCTGCCTTGACTCACTCAATGTCGGACTTAATATATTCAACCATAGCCGTGGTTAAATGATAAAATGCGTTATGACGTAATTTGACCCGATTTTGAAGAAGACAAGGTGCCTTTTTTGAAAATACAGAAATCGAACATTTCCCTTTTGAAGTGATAATGACGCCACTACAAACAGTGCCGAAAGCTGAACATTTCCAGTTAATTTTACAGCAGCGAATTCGTGGGGTTGTTTTCTTTAGCCCGGGTCTCCATTGCCCGGGTTTCCATTGCCCGGGTCCCCATTGCCCGGGTTCCCATAGCCCAGAATCCCATAGCCCTGGCAGAGGATAAATTTGCTTTCGCATTAGCTTACAAATCTATGGTGCCGTTTCTCTTTGTGAATATATCTTTTCCAGATATAGAAAGAAACCGGTTGTAACCCTGTTTAAGGGTTCACAAATAAAAACAGGAACACGAGATTAGTATAAACAATTTTACTAACAAAATAGCGAATAAAGGTACAATATGCTAGCTTGTTCATCTAGCTGACGAACAAGCGATGTTGGTATCAAAAGTCTCTTTTCGTTAAGTCACTCGATGGATGTTTGACTCTTACCAAACTGGTGCTCTTCGGTGACCACTAGTCACATGGTATTTATCCAGGTTGAGTTAATTCATTATTATGTTTATAGGTAGGTCTGCCACAACAAAACCCTAGCTAGAAGTCTTTAATTTGGAAAAACTACAAGCCTTAAAGTTTCCCGTTCGTGGAATATGTTCTTCTCTGGGATGAATTGATGAATACGGTCCGTTTGAATCTCAAACCTTAAACGTGGCTTCTACAGAGACAGGGGTATTTCCATATTATATGTACAACCATTTCTTTCGTTTCCTCTTATACTCTGTCTTGTTGTGTATGCATATGGGATTTATTATTCTCCGCGTGAGACAATTGTATATATGTATATATAATTTTGTGTATGTTCTTAGAGATATAAAAATCTCACTGAGAACAATGCATGTTTATCATTCTTTTTCCTTTCAGCCATTCAATTCAATCCGTGAATTACGGTTTTGTTATGATAATGGGGGAAATGAATGGGAGAATAAATCTTTCTATCTTATTCTGTTACAGATTTATGCAAAATAAGCTTAAAGAATTATCTGCGTTGATTTACCCCGTTTTATGGTTTAGAAGATGGAAAAATATAAGATTACGGAGTGCTTGTTAAATGTTATTTTATTTACATGTCTTTATTCTAGTGAAGTCATATTTCGTTCTTCCAAACTTTTAGAAATGGTGGCTAAATGAAATCAAATGCAGCTCGCGTTACGTGCTCTAAAGAGGATTCTAACCATGCCAATTCATTTCCTCTCCATTCAGCCCTTATCCGACGCCGTGTCTGAATTCGAAAAGACGGCGTTCAACTGTGCGCATTCCTTGCTGTGTCCAGGCACGCACGCTTGTCATTTCGCCTCGGCCAATAGCTTCTTATTTCAATAATGAATTGTCTAATACCAACGCTCCGAACCTACGCACCGGACAATCAGTGAATTTGTGCGCGTTCATAACACCTCTGCGTTCGCTTGCATCACTCACGTTTCCATCTCACTTAGTTCGGCGCCGGAAGTTTGTTACGTGTTTGCCTGACAAGTTGCGACTCTCACTCGTTGCTTCGTGGTTTCTTTCTCATATTGACTCTTGATATAGGAATATCTCGTTTTTGTTCATTGAATGTTCTCTACGTTGTTCCGTGTTTCAATTCATTCTCTCTGCCAATCCCGACAACATAACTATATTAATCCATACCAGGCACTGTCCGTTCCGGGTATGACGATAAACTCCATCTAGCAGCAAGGTTTCTAACCGGGGGGGGGGGGGGGTTAAGGAGCGTGGCACCACCTCTTAATTGCTGTTAATCCCAAGCTCATCCTCAATCGGTGTGGTAGTACATGTTAGTGCCCAATTTATTGGTAAATAGTGAACCTGTAAACTGAGGTTAAAACATTATGAAAGTATAAAAATGATTTTATTGTAAATATATTACTAGCAATATATTTTGTGGAAAAATATTATTACTATCAATAAATTAGACACTCGACAAAAACCCTCTTTACAAAAATACGTCAATGAAATCTGATCTAGATTCTTATTTCTTACAATAACATACACATTCTCTTCATACTAACTCTTCCTAGAAATATTTTCTTAAATAACTTATTCTAAAACAAAATAAACCAAACAATCAACCATTCTCAAGGTTGTCAATTAGTGTAGTTCGTCGTTTTACAGTTATGTAAATGTCAGGAGATGATAGCTTAAACAAGGTATCACCCATCCATTTTCTTTATCAACCCACACGAGGTGCGCGAGAAAAGAATAAGCTATTCTTAATTTAAATGAGACAAGAATGAAAATATTCATACTATTCTCAAACCATTTACTACATGGCGAACGTACGCAACCTCGTACCAAATTCGAAATATGTTTACCAGTTTCAACCCACAACCTCCGTTTAGACAACAATCTAAAATCACATCAATATTCTTTCTCTATTTAACTACTTTAACAGATGATTAAAATATCTTCGAGATAATAAATCTTGTATGACACATTTCAGTGACCATCCACCCTTTTTGTGGAATGACTCTGCATAATTACAACGAACTATATAACAGAATAACAGAAACCTATCTTTTGACAAAATTTAACAATAGCAAAAACTAAAATGAGGATACATTTAACAATGTTTTGACGTTCCGCACTACTTAAAACAATTAGGTTAGGAAGCAAACCCCCATCAGTAATGGAAACAGCGATAACAATTACCAGACTTGAGAAATTTATTATCCTGTAAAAGGGAAAGATATAAATTCAAACTAACAATAGCACCGGCTGCTCGGTCAGTGAAGGCAGCTGATGAATAATTAAGATGTGCAAGTTGTGCAATTTTTTGAATTTCGGTCCTGCTTGTCATATTCACTTTTGCACGATACTCTTAGAATAGGTAAGAATACATCTATTCCCCTCTCAGATTTGCAATTAAATAATATCAAAGAGTAGGTTCTTCAAATTTTCTGGCCTTTCTGTTATTAGTATTGTTTTTCTTTTTTATATCACCCCCAATACCTGTTCTGCGAACCACTTACAAAAGCTCGTTGGGTAGGTTATGCAATGCTTTCCAAAGTTACTTTTGCCGTTGATATGCCCTGTTAAATTAAACCATATTTCATTATGGGCTTTAGAAATTTCAGCAGTCTTTTTTCGATATTAAATATCAGTGTACTTTTTGTTTTCACTGTCTATAAAATTTTCTCGTTGCTCAGACGTTCAATTAATTGTATTCTCAGAATCTTTCTATAGGACAAGATTTTACTGTTGAAATTGCTAGAGGCAACCGTCTGTTTTATTCTAAAAGTTTCGTTTCTCGCAATTCTCACCTGTGGAACTCCCTTCTGAGTTCTTGCACCCCTGCCAGTTATCCATCCTACAATCTTAAAGTTTCAACTCAACGTCAAACGTCATCTTCTGTCTTCCTGGATATTTATGCTTTTTAATGATTTTTACTACTACTCTTTACGAAGGTCTTTTCATTCTCTTTTACTCAAGGTAACTCCCTGATTTCTAGTAGAATTATCGCTTACTTGAGAGTGAAACGATAACAACAATGCAAACATTTGTAGAACAAGTTTTTTAAAGGCATTGTCATTGCTTTCCAAATAATCGCATTCATGCCATGCACGCAATCTTCATACAAATGGGAAATTGATTTGTTTGTGATTTTATTTCATATAATAATATTTTGTTGTAAATGATTAAACCTTAATCGAGAAAAACATACATTTCTAATCATTATTAATATATATTTTTATCTATTTATCAACAATACAGTACTTCAGATTTGACCGATCCGAATGATGAAAGACAGTTACGAATCAAAATCTTAAATGATTTACAATACTTCAACTAATATATAAGGCTCATATTTTGTGTTGTGTTTCCACTGAGAAACCAAAAAAATAATTCCTGTATTACCCGTTTACTAACATCCGCTTTCTTACAGAAAAATCTTTTAAAAATCGCCCCACGTTTTAGCACGAAAAGTCAATTTGTAGAGAGATTGAATCTATAGTAGTGTAATCGGCTGATCTTCCTAATTTTGATATTTAAAAATCTGAATGTCAATCTTTATCGTTTTTTTTTTCTTAAATGTGTATTGACCACATTTTAAAACATCTGTTTACTAATTTACTATCTCTGACCAATAATAACACATCACTCAATAAATACCGGGACTAACTAATAAAACAAAGACTTTTGGACAAAATTCAACATTATTCAACAACATAGTCTCCTTCTAGGGCGATACACTAACTCCAACACTTCTCTAACAATTCGATGCCTTCTTTGGAGATGCCTTTGGCCTCTAAATACACCTCAGTTTCTTATATCACTTCTTCATTGGAACCAAATGTCTTTCCCTGGAGCATTCTTTTTAGTTCTGCAAACAGCCAATAGTCGCCGGGGGCCAGATCTGGAGAATAGGGTTGATGCGGAAACAATTCGAAGTGTAATTTATGTAGTTTTGTTATGGTTGCGATCGACTTGTGACACTGTGCGTTATCTTAGTAAAAGATCACAACTTTTCTTCCTTTGTGACCGTTTTTTCGATTTTTGTTTCAATGCACCTATAATTCTATATAATATTCGCTATTGCTGAATCTTCTTTTCTCAAGGTAATCGATGAACAAAATACTCTGCGTATCTCAAAATATGGAGGCCAAAACATTGCTTATTGCCTACTGATGTTTGCGTCTTTGGTCGTTTTGGACGTTAGACCTGCTGCTGTCCACTCAGCTGACTGCCAATTTGACTCTGGCGTGGGGTGGTGGATCTATGTTTCATTCATTGTCACATATGTACGCAAAACTCCTTCTTGTTGCGTTGAAGCAGTTGCGAACAACACGCTGAATCGTTGACCCGTTGTTGTTTTTGATCGACTGGGAGCAAACACGGCACCCACTTTGAACATAGCTTTCTCAATGACAAATGTTCATGCAAAATGCTGAATAAACAACCTTCTGATATGTTCGACTCCTCTGCTAACTCACGCAACTTCAATTAACGATCGACCAAAAAGAGTTTGTTGATTAGTTTTTAGTGTTTTCGACGACCTAAGCGTTCAGCAACATTTATGTTTGTACGACTACGTTTACAGTCAAAATACTACCTCTTAGCAGTTGTTTCCGACGGAACACTTATCAAGCCACTACTTTGCTTGAGCAGTATTTTTCACGTAAAAAAACAATGCTTTATTAACACAGGAAATTCTGATTTTTCCATTGTTTTGAAAATTTGCAACATTAGCTTTACTTAAATAACTGTAATTTGTAATCTAGTAATCTGATTGGGCCCAAATTTTGTCATGTGCCATTTGAAGGTTAGTACTTCATAAACATTATATGCAGGCCCGGGACTTATTGAGTGTTGTAATGATATATATATATATATATATATATATATATATATATAAACAGACACGTTATTCCATGGTTAAGTGGAAGTATAGGCCTATTTCATGCAAACTATCATCAGCCTCAGTCTTTATTGTACAGAAGATTTTACACGAATAAACTTCACAAATAAAGACTTTCAAAAAACCAAAAACAGGCATAAAAATCAAGATCGCTCCCTTAAAAGTGAAAGAATTAAAGAAAGAATTCATCTTTACATCAGTTAGGCGAATACACACACATACATATATAAGCATATATACACACACATACATATAAACAAAGAGCATGCATACAAACAGATTTCAACTCAAAGATATTCTACGTAATTCAGTCAGACTGCTGACACGTCGATTTGGAAAGTAAATAAAGGGGTTGGATATATATATATATATATATATATATATATATATATATATATATATATATATTTGGATATATATATATATATAGCGTTAAAGAAAAAGATTAAGCGTTTTATGAGCGTAAACGAAAAGAGAAAAAAGAAGAAAGAACAGAGAAATAAATTTAAATATGAGAGAAAAGACGATAAGAGAAAATAAAAATATATAAATAAATATTATATATTAACGGTGAAAGGATAAGAAATTAGAGTCTAAAAAAATTAAGAAAATTAAAAATATTTAAAAAATGATAGTTAACCAATTCCTTGTAAACACAATTACTACCACAGCAATATATAATCAAAATTATGCTAGTTATTCAATCAACAAAAAACAATTATAATAGAATATAAAATTAATAATGCAAGAAAAATAATTATTATGTTAAAAATAAAATTAATTATTCTATTTAAATTTAATTTTTTAGACTTAATTATTTAATTTAAAAATAAATGTTCCATATTTACAGTGAAAAGATAAAAATTAGAATCTAAAAATGTTAAGAAAATTAAAAATATTTAAGATATAATAGTTAATTAACCCGTTATAATCACAATTACCACCACAGCACTATATAATCAAAATTATACGAATTATTCAGTCAACAATGCAATTATAATACAATATAACGTTAATAATGTAAAAAATATATAGATACACACTCATACACACACACGTAAAAACGTACACACATACACACACGAATATATATGTACACAGACATACACACACACATATATACGAACACTAGATTTTTATCGTTTCGCCTTAATAAAATATGTGTGTATGTGCTGTGTATATATATATATATATATATATATGTGTGTGTGTGTGTGTGTATATATACATATATATTGTATTTATATATATTTGCTATTAATAAAGATATTTTCTTTTCTGGATGACTGGAAGTGAGGAACCTTGCATTTGCTTAAGTTACGGACTTGTTACTTTTTCTTTGGAATGTTTACATGTCGTCTTTGGTTAAAGAATGGTGCATCTGTTTTTATTGACTGATAAAAATGTTTCTTGTTGTCTTGTCTCCGGCAGTAAATGATGGGCAGTTTTCTTACAGATAAAAAAGGAATCTAACAACAGATGTATGGTCCTACTCAAAAAATCGTGGTATGAGTATGCGAGTAACGAAGAAGTTTTTATAAATAATAGAAACTTAAAAGACACGTTCATTATCAGTAAGAAGCGGTTGAAAATTTTAGCACAGCTAAATGAGGAAAGAACACACAGATGATTTAGCACTCGCAGGTCAGTTATCCATGTTAGAGAAATTAGAAGTGAGCAAAATATCTAACGATAAAAAACAAAAACGTAAAAGAGATGTTGTGGAGAGCTATAATATCCCTGTTCGGAAGAGAAATAGCATACAAAAGAGGAATACTTTTTCGAAACTAATAGTCAAAGACATTTGTTTTGGAATCAGGACGTAAATTATGGTAACATTAATAAAATTTCAAAAGTTTTTCATATTGGGTCGTCTAAACAAACAGATACATACGGACGTTTCCAATATTTTATTTTTGACAATACGACTATAAAAAGTTGCTAGGTAAAGATGCAACAATACAGTCGTCACAACTTATCTGTGAGGAATATGTTCCAAGATCATCAAAGATATCTGAACGTATTGATAGTAACAAACACTATTTATATTCAAGACAAAAGGCTTAGGATATAGCCGAAAGGCTTAGGATATACACGAAAGGCTTAGGATATAGACGAAAGTCTTAGGATATACACGAAAGGCTTAGGATATAGCCGAAAAGCTTAGGATATACACGAAAGGCTTAGGATATAGCCGAAAGGCTTAGGATATACACGAAAGGCTTAGGATATAGCCGAAAGGCTTAGGATATCCACGAAAGGCTGAGGATATACACGAAACTCAGAAGGGAAGATGAAAATATTCTTGGTTTACTCTCTCGGTTCAGCATCCGTCGTACATCCAGATTTAAAAAAAGTTTAATTTTTAAACTAGGTACGATGAATGATTACTAACAATAGTTAATACAGAAGACTGGAATTGTAGATTTTTTAGTGTGTTATGTACAGGATGAAAGCACCTGTCAATAGCCGAGAGTGTTCAAATTCATTACTGAATGAACGCTGCGTATATATAGTCGTGAGTAGCTACTGTTGCAAAAGTCGACCGTTTCTTCATAATGCTCAATCGGCAAACAAGAGCGTAATTTTACGTCCACAGACACACCTGTTTCGCTGTATCACAGCTCATCAGTACGGTTAGACATCCGAAGGTAATATTTTTATTATAAGTTTGTAATAAAAACATAGTTTACTGCAACACAAGAGCCGTTGTGCTTCGGTACTATTTTATTAGCACCTCATCAGTCTGTGAAAAATATAATGCTCTACTAAGTATCGAGCACTCTTAATTATGTACATCTCTACAAACAGTGGACTGCCAACCCATCACTTTGTACTACTTCCAAGATATATATATATATATATATATAATCGTATCGCCCCAAGCAATGCATTATACTGTCACTGTTTTGCAGGGGTTACATAGGAGGAAAGTTATGAGAAGGAGAGACAGAATAAAGGGGGTATCAGGAACACAAACAGACATTTAACAATCAATTTGAAGTGTTCGTTAGTAATAGAATGCAAAACGTTAAAGTAACTTAAAAGGCAATAGAATGAAAAACATGAAAGGATAGTAAAAGGCAATAGAATTAAAACATGGAGAGAAATTAAAGTCAACACTTTGGAAAAAGTTATTGAAAATTCTTATACAGTTGTTCCCATCAGTCTCGATTTAACTTACCGTCAGTACAACTCAGGAATAATTTAGAGATTCAACTTAACAATGCTTTTAAAGCTGAAAAGTAATAATGACAGCAACTGAGATGCGATAAAGTGAGGCCTTATAGTGTTTTATTTAATTAACAACTGAATATCCCGAGTTAATAAGAAAAGAAAATGTCGTATGCTTACATTACTAAATTGTATGCTTACTACGGGGAGAATAAACCATCCTCCAGGCAGATGTTATTACAGGATACACTCATATTTTTTTTATTTATTTCTCTACTTATACTGCGCCTCCTCGGCTTAACTCTGATAACAGACCTCAAGTGCAATGAGTATATAGAATCCATAGCTAACTCCGCTGCTAAGAAGGTCGGTTCTCTGTGCAGGGCCATGAAGTTTTACCAGCTGAAAGGATCCTACACATATACAAATCTACCATCCGCCCGTCCATTGAATACTGCTGCCATATCTGGTCAGATGCTCCTGCTATCCATCTAGAAGTCTTTGACAAAATTCAACGGAGAATCTGCAATATGATCGATTCCGACTCAGCAGCTTGGATAGTCACCTTCCCACCGGCGCAGTGTGGCTTCCCTGTATCTCTTTTACAAGTACTTTCACGGTTTCTGCTCTGACGAACTTAGCTCACTGGTGCCCCTTATATACGGATTTACTCGAGTCACATGATTAGCAACTAGGTCCCACCCATTTACTATGATGCCAATAAGATGTAAACGCAAATTCTACTCGAACAGCTTCATTTTCGCATTTTTGCCTGTGGAATTCCCATCCGTTTACTTGCTTCCCCGACAGCTAGAATCTCAATGAATTTAAATGTAAAGTCAATAGTCACCTTCTATCTCACTAACTTGCATCCTCTCTCTCATGCTCACTTCTCCATCCACTCCACTCTCAACAATATTCTCATCCTTCTCTTGCCCACTTCTTGACACCCTCTATAGCCTGTCACTCTTTCGTTTTCATAACTTTCTTCCTATGTAACCCCCAGCAAAATAATGGCAGTAAAATGACTTGCTTGGGGTGATATGATTATAAAAAAAAGTATCGAAAGTGTAGGCCTGTACAAGTGCGAACTTTTTACAAACATAATATTTCTAACATATCGAGTTTTGTATGTCGTGCAGTTGCATGAATCACCAGAAATGTTGAAACCGTCTATCACTAAACGCAATAAACTTTTAAACTGTCTATATGTTCTTGTGTTAATGTATGTGCGGATGTGTGCATAAGCACATGTGTGTGTATTTTATATTATCTTTTAAAAATCGTTTCACCCCAAGCCATGCCGGAGCGCCACAAGTGCGCAAGGGGTTTCATGAAAGAAAACAATGGATACATTGGGTATTGAAGAAAAGGTAAAAGATGAACGGGATTCAAGAAGATAGATGATGACAGTTATCGTAATATTTAATTATTTTAGAGGTTGTAGCAATAAGAGAAGCAAGTAAACAGAAGGGAGTTCCACAGGCGGAAAGTGCGAGAAAAGAAACTATTAGAGTAGAGATGGTTGTTGTATTTAACTATTTCAACGTTATATATGTAGGACCTACATGCCACTTTAGTAACACACTCAAATTGACGTGGTCGGGGCACCAGAAATAAAAGTTAATCAGGGCAGTTTCTGTGAAAATATTTGTAGAAAAGACAGAGGGAAACTGGTGTGGCCTAATAATTATGGCCGGTTGTGTACAAGTCTTGGTTGATTTGTCAAACTCGACAAGATTGCTTTATGAGAGATAAGGAGATAAATAGTTTACCAATAAATGTTTATTCACAGGTTTCAAAATGCCATAATATTGATGGTAAGTTGTCTGAAATACCAACTATGGGTTAGCTATCAGCTCTAAGTAGGGTAGAGTACGTTCTTTTGCTGAGTTAGGTAACCGGTTTAGAAGAAAAAACAACTCCGAATTTAAAAGTTTGTGCACGAAGATAGCAAATCTGATCAGTATATACTTACTACTTACTAGAGAATCAACAAGAAATACATATTAGTGGACTTTGACCCCATTCTCCTCAGAAAGTCTACGTCGCTGATGGTGGATGTTTTTGTGTTGACATCATGTAACCTCTCTAAAGATGGCTCATGTGAGCCGAAAGCTTAGAACCAACGTAATAAAAAGTTATCCAAATGTTGGAGAATTTTTTTCTTTATGTTCACCTGAAATTAAAGAGAAAATACGATGTTTAGTACGGCTCGTGATTAAACATAATAGACATTCATTGTCTCTTATATTTAACAGTATATGGTTAGAAAATTATCTGCTGCCTCGATACAATATATATAGTGTGTATATATATATATATATATATATATATATATATATACACTAAAATAGTATATAGTATATAGTATATAAAATAGATATATAGTATATAGTATATATATATATATATACACACTAAAATAAGTATAATAGTATATAGTATATAGTAAAATAGTATATAGTATATAGTATATATATATACACACTAAAATATATATAGTGTGTATATATATATGTATATATATATATACACACTAAAAAGTTATTGGTCACATTTAAATAAGATTTAAATTAGACCAGTAAACAGTTGCATTGCAAAATGTGTACTACATCTTTAAAGGAAAATGAAACGTTTGCATATACAAGTATAAGGTGAGTGGCAAACAAATTGCCATCGACTGATATTTCCAAATTATCTATCTATCTATATATATATACATATATATTAGTCATCCTAATACAAGCCCGTTTCGCTGTATCACAACTCATCAGTGTGACTAGACATATCCACTTGCTTTTGGCCGGGATCGAAACTCGACCGATTTGGTGTCAGTCGAAGTCTCTACTCCCTAAGCTATCCTATCAAATCTTGGCAGTTAGATTTAATAACAGGATAATATCGGGAAAGAAGATAATATATATTAATTTTATACGAGGCTTGGCTGCATATGACTGCTAATATAAAGCACACACGGAGAAATATACGCAGTGCAAAGTGGCCGTTTTAATCAATGCTTGCAATGCTATTAATATTACTACGAGAAAACATTTGCAATGTACATATAGGCAATAAAAACATATATGGAGCCAAATATATTTGTATACAATAAGGTGTGGGTGATTACTCTCTATTTCTTGGTATAGAACATATCGGAAGCATGCTCACTGAAGAGTGAAGTTTCGCGAAGAATTCAAAATGCATAGCGATGCCTTTCCTAAAACTGGGCGTCGAGTATAGAGATAGTGTGGGATTTCGTGAGTGGTTAAGATGACCCGGGTTTTGAATTATAGCCTTTACCGCTTGCAAATTGCCTATGTAGATCTTCTTCTTCTTCTTCTTCTTCTTCTTCTTCTTCTTCTTCTTCTATATGCCATGTCCCTTTAGGTCGTAAGCGATCATGGCTTCCCACGTTTCCCTATCCCTGGTGGCCCTAAGCACGCCGTCTGTTACACTATGCAACCCTCGTTTGGTCATCTATTTGATTAAGTCCTTCAAATATGTTATCCGTTGCTTTCCCCTGTTTCTTTTTCCCTCTATCTGGCCTGTTAGTATCAGGTTCTCCAATCCCTCCTTCCTCATTGCATGTCCCAGGAACTTCAGCTGTCTCTTCCTGATACTCAGTATTAAGTTTCTTTTTGTTTCCATCATTTATAAGACCTCATCATTGCTCACATGCTCGATCCATGATATTCGCAGCATCTATGTAGGTCACTCTTCCATTAACGACGACTGTGCTAAATACTTAGAATGAAATGGGGAATGCATATTGATGACGTAAAATTGTGCATAGTCAATGCAACATTTCTTGATCAGAGGTTGCCTTGGATTGGTTATCGTCTACCATGGGCGACAGGGGATCCCTAAACGGCTTTAATTGAAGGGCAATTTTTCACGAAAACAACAGCAACAAGTCATAATGCGGTAAGGCAGTAGATCTGTACTCTAGAGTCAGTGAAGAACCATATGTGATACATGGTTTGGCGAGACATGAATGACTGGGTAGAATATTTTTCCAGCAGAAGGTCGCCATTACTGTGCTAGACTGGTTGCCAACCAAAGCTACAGATCCCAGTCTGTTCTGTTATGTAACACAAAGCTGGAGGAAGAAGAGATTGATTACTAACTTTCCTAAGGGTATTTGCGCGTAAGTGAATACAAAGAATTAAACTGTATTTCGAACTCCACCGTATGCAAATGGAGAGCCACCAGCCCATTTCTATACCAATGTGATAAAAGTATGTACTGAAAGAATCATTAGACCTTAGTTGGAATTCCATGTAAATAAATCCAGTCCTGGCGAGAAATAAGCGATGATGTAGAGATTTTATAGAGATTTGTAAAACTGTAAAAGAATAACTTAAATCAACAAAAATATGACATGAGCTCACTTGTGATGTGTTTGGTAGAGCGGAGAAACAAATTTTGCAATTAATATCTGCACCGCGTTTAGAATGCATAAATAGGCTCATTTGTATAAAATAATATTAAATAATAATTATAATTTTTTAGAATAATAATAATAATTATAATAATATTAATAATAATAATATTTCAAGGTTTTCCTATTTTAATTTCTGATGAATATTAATTCTTAAAGTTAATGATGGAATGAGCTCAGGGCGGATTTTCCGTAGATTGTCCGTAGACTGTGATAGAAATAAAAATATTTTAAAATTCAAAACTTTGCCTTCATTTTACTGAAACAGTTGTTAAACACTTCTATCTCTTCACTTCTGGGCACCCCGACATGGTGCAATGGTTAGATAACATGTCTCGCCAAAACCTGTTACTATTGTGTAGTGAGTTCGATCCTCACTAGACACCCTTATATCTTGGGCCACATCTAAGCGGCGATTAGTAAATCAACTGTCGCATCTTCTTTTTATTTATTTTTTCACTCAAATCGAAACGAAATAACCTATTATTAATAAGGTACTCACAGGAGACGGCAAAAACTGTTATCTTTCCTTTTTTTCTTTTGTTCATTGTTGACAAATCCTCGTCTTACGAATATGTCTCTTATTGAAAATTAAAAAATAATTTATCAGACGATGTTAACTTATTGCATCTATTATTATTATTATTATTATTATTATTATTATTATTATTATTATTATAACTGGGTTTTCACATCTGTCTTCGGTACCCACCGTTCGAAAATTGGCGTCCGAAAAATGTCACATTTATCGCGGTTGCCATGTGTTCTCGGGCCTTTCGCTAAAGTCAAAGTGGGTTATGCGTTCTGATCAGGTGAATCTTATTCTTTCTCTTATTCTTTTCCCACTTCTATCGTCACCTCTTTCTCCATCTAAAGAGCGGTGCATTGGCAGGAGTGTATCTTGATAAGTTTACCGAAATCTTTAAAACTTTTATCAGAATATCTACTGTCAACCTTAGTCGGGATTATTGCGTCAATGCAGACAATATATCCTTAGCAACACAGAATGTGCTTTGCCAGAGCTATGCGCAGTTTCGAATTCATAGTTTTCCTTCTCTTCAATCAGGTGTCACTCAGTACTATAGAATAGTCTGTCTTACTATTTACCCTTAGCTAAGTAGAGAATAGCTGTATTCATACCTTTCACAAGAGTATTACCACGTAAGTGAATGTAATGAACCTGACTGGAATTCAAACAAATCTCTTTAAATCCACAATTTAAGCCAAAATTTATTACTCCTAATAATTCTCCTCAGATCAAAACTCGGCATCGTGTTTGCAATTTTATTTCCGCCATTTTGTAAATTTGCCAAGTAGCTTTATCTTCGTACTGACTTTTCTGTTTGTATATTTTCAACACATCTATTTTATAAAGTTAACTTCGTCATCCTAATAAATACATTTGATTTTCCTATTTCGAACATTACTCTTTTCTCTTTCTGCTCATTATTAATATTCCTGTTTCGAATTCTTATATAGCCTGTAACCCCTTGAGTCTTAGTAACTTTCCTGGCTTGTCTAGGGTGATATCGAGTTTTAAAAAAAGAAGAAATTATGTCAATTGTTTTGCCTTCGATCAACATTTTGTAGTAATGTGAAGTGCCAGATGGCAACACTAATTATTATTAACGCTGCTCATGTGTGAATTGTGACAAAATACATATAACGTTGTTTTTGAAAAATTTATGATCGAAACATTGCTTTTATATAGCATTTCTTTATAATTTGAATTATACAACGATTAAATATTTATTAAAATATGCTATTAAAATGTTATGCTAATTAAGTGTTACAGCCGATGTTCTACATGCCGTTTGTTAGTAACATATATAAAAGATTTATAGCCAGCAATCGATATGCTATTGTTAAAGGCAGAGCTGTTTAGTTCTGATATAAGGTGATGGTACACGGGCAAAATGTAACCCCATGTAAATTTATAAAAGATGAATCAGTTACTAGAAAATAGAAAGTCTGAGACAATCGTTATCGAATTGATGGCAACGACATTAGAATGAGAAACAAAAAAATATTATTCAAATAGCCAGTCGTTGGTCAGCAATAAAGACTAACCAAGTTCAACAGTACAAAGCAAACTGGATGATTTATGCATGAGTGAGTAACCCATCGACACTTGTGATTCATTTTCCGACATTTCTGATCGAATCAGATAACCTCGAGTCGAAAAGAAATCCAGGCATTTAAATGTACCAATTGCGAAGTTAATGCCAAAAACCGAGTAGAAAAGTATTCTCATTTCAGAAAACTTTGAGCATTAAAAATAAAATAACTTCTGATCCGTTACCGATCAGTATCAAATAAGACCCCCAATTTACATTTGATATTAGAGATTTATTGGTTTAGGCTAGATAGAAGTGTTGGAAGTCTACATCTCGATAAACACTGGACTTGTTCACGTATAAGAATAAGGTTGCTCTCGGGATAAACAAATAGATAGAAGCACTTATATAACGTATACTGTCTTTACACAGATTTGTTAATTTTTTTCAAATGTTTGTAATAATTCCTCTATTTAGATTAGATACATAACTAATTCATTGAATTAGTTGAATTCCTCGCATTCACTTGCGCACAAATACCCTTGGGAAAGGGTATCCGTCTCTAATCTCCAGTTATGGGTTAAATAATAGGACAGCTTGGGTTCTATAGTCTTGGCTAGCAACCAGTCTACTGCTGAAAGCAATGGCAACCTACTGTGGTATAATCTTCTGCCCAGTCAATCATGTCTCTTTTGAGACATGATCATCCAAAGCGTATGGGACTTAACTGACTGACATAACTAATAGGTCCATATCGCGAAAAGAAATTCCTAAATCTTCCTCAGTAATATCAATGGTCATCCCATGCAACATCACTTTCATTTTGCGGATGCCCTTTTTGACAACTTCACTGATTTGGGATGCTTCTCGGTAATATCTTTTTAGCGTCTTCGGTTGATAAGAAGATGTCCAACGTTGCGTTTGATCTCTGAGCCAACACATTGTCACCTATACTGGGGTTCTTCAACGCCTCCTCAATTATCTCCTTGCTGACGCCGATCAACTTTCGGGTTTTTCCATTTATTGACAGCAGAGAAATGTTCCTGATGGTCTTATTCTTCAAAGAAAATGGAATGGTAATCAACTTATTACCATGATGTGTAGATGACGCTGCTGCGGTGCTTCATAACAGTACTTATTTGGGGCCTATACACTGCCCTAAACAATCGGTTCGGAGATACAGATAGTTCCAGTTTCTGGGGAAAGATAGCCGTGAAGACCAATTAGCAACACTAAAATAGAGAAATATTCCTCACAAAGATTAATCAAGACAAACACGGATCAACATGTGAGGAATGAAAAACAACAGGGGCCAACAATGTGTAAGTAAAATTTCACTTATTTTTTCTAATAACAAACCTAAGATTATTTCAAATTGGGTGTGATGTTCGTCTCTTAGGAAAATGGCTGTAAAAATATCACCCTCCTCAAATTAATAAATCAGAAGTACATATGCATGCTTAGATTTCTTTCTGGTCAGTAAAACACTTGTCGATCTCATCCACCATATTTATTTTGTCTTGAAGTCAAAAATGCAATCACATTTCTATTAACATTATTCTGTGTAATTATTGCTTACACTTGCTGTTATATATTGTTTTCTTAGTATTGTGTTTTTCCTGTTATTTTATCTTTAGTTAATGTTATTGCAAACTCATTACGTCCACCGTACTCAAACGCGGTCATCCTGGATGATCGTGGAGTTGATCGCTTCGGCCCAAAACTTGTCTCGCCCTACGTTGTGTCGATTGATTGCAAGACTAGTTGGGTTCGAAGCGCCGACTGGAAACGATGACCTGGTTTGGTCAGAGAAAGTCTCTCTCTCTCTCTCACACACACACACACACACACACACACACACACACACACACACACACTCACTCACACACACACACACACACACACACACACACACACATACACAAATATCTTGAATTAAAGGAAAGTATTTAGATACAATTCCTGGATACAAAGTTGTTAGTACAATTATTGAGACCTCAAACAGGTGTGTATTCTCCATGCAATAAATATCGAACATTTCAGATTATCGTGACACAATACTTGGTTTTTAATGAGACTTCTCGACCAACGCCTTTAAGTCGGAGATTTCTCTTCAGGTCGGTAAATCACATCTTATCAGGCAATGAGGTGGTCTCATAACTATCTTCTGGTCTATTGTCGAATCTCACTTGTGTGTCATGTCTTCGCCGGGTCTCTCCGATCTATGTCTCCTCACGTCTGTCGACTTTTCCTGATGACGTTGAAACTCTCTCTCTTTCTCTCTCTCTCCCTCTTTATCTCTCTGTCTCTTTCCCTTTAGGAGATGTTCGCCTTGGCCTGGGCACGATAAACTCTGGTTAGGTTCATCGTGAATTTTTTCACTGTGGCCCGTTGAACTAACTGTGCTGTTTAAAATATCTAGCTTATATGAAGTACCGCATCACGCAGGAGTGGGATATGACGTATTCTCGGTATGCTAGCGTTCCAACAAACAACAAATCAGGCCCCTTTCTTTCTTTTAGTTACCTGATTAAAATTGTATCCTTCTTGCTTTGTGTAAGTCTCTCTCGAGAGGCATGGAATATTTCACCGACTTTCCCGAAATCCCATCAGGGTCTTTTTTTAATTGTTCATCAGATCAACTCCGTCTGAGTTTGAGTTTGAGTTTTGTTTAACGGCATATCAATTTATGTGGGTTATTTAATACCAAAAAGTGGGGTTTTAAGGTATTTTTTAATGTTCTGTTATAGTGAGAAGGTTGATTTAATCAGACTTTGATGAAAAATTTAGTTTTTCATTTTATTTTATTTTATCTTAGAAAACTGAAGATGTTTTCTAGGTTTGTATTTAAAAATGTACTGCTCGTAATAATTATTTTTTCTTTCAAAAATGTATTATATCAATTTTTTTCCTTCAACAATGTGCTATGGTAATAATTTTTTCTTTAAAAAATGTACTGTTGGTAATATTTTTTTCTTCAAAACTGTATATTTTTCTATAAAAGTATATTCTTATGTATATATTTCTATACAAGTCTATTTTATATTTTCCTGGTGTTTTAGCCCCAGTTTGGTCGGGTTAACTATTTGCCCATAGCTGGGACCCTAACAGGTGCTACCAATCCGGGTCATGGTGGACCTGAGAGCAAAAGCAATGAAGGAATGGTTTTATGCTCCTCACAACCTCCTAATCAGAGGCCTTGCTGCTGGATGCAGTTTATCCTCGTACCCAGGACCAACCCTGTCTGAGTCCTGCTTTTGTGGGGATTCTCTTACGATAACCGACCGTGTGCGGTTATCCAGCCCAAACGCACAAATTTTAATTATCGTCCAAGATCTTTCTAATCGTGCCCTTATATGTGGTAGTTTTTGCTCCTGGGATTTTTTCATTTTATCCTTTTGCCAAAAAGTGACAAAAAGTGGGCAATTCCTTGATTTGAGACATTTTGTCGTATTTCGGCAGACGAAAAAAAATTAATTACGGTTTTCGTTCTATTTTCGTTTGGAAATCGGTTTACTTTCAGTATCTAATTCGTATCAGTCGACCAAATTTTGTGCTAGAGGTCGTCCTTGTATTCACGAACCTTAAAAATTATCCTATCGCTTGTTTCTGATTATCGTAAAAATATTATTTATGCCGTTTTATATGGTCGTAAAAATATTTATCTATTCTTCTTAGGAGGTCTTTTAGAATAAGCCTTCACTTATCTAAATCTTAACTAAAACTAGATGGTCACTTTGATTTATCTTTCTAGGAAAAATAAAAATTAATTACTAATTTCCTTTCCTATTCTCCTTCGTCTGGTTCTCAATATATTTTTCAGTGTATAGAAAATTCGTGTTTCTCTGCCTTCTAGTTCTGTTTCAGTTTACTATCGCCTTCAAATAATGTCACAAACAGTGACACTTATTAGGTTCTTACCAAAAGAATGGCAGATTTCAGAACATTATTTTATTCTTGAAAAATTAAAATTATAAATATTGAAATTAATCAAAATACAAGCCTTGAGCGTTTATGCACCTCTGCCACCGAATGACGAGATTATGTATTGGCTTTGATGCAACGTGATTCCACTTCTGGTTTGAAAGTAAAAGTTTTTTTTTAAATGTGCTTAAGTGGTTAAAAATAAGTGGGTGAAAAATCAGATTAATATGGAGAATGTGGCAATTTCTTGTATTCTAAGTCTGTGAATATTTGCAACCTCATTCTTGTAGCTGTGACGGCGCATTACCGTGGAGCAGAATTGGATCACATCGATCCACCAATGCAGGTCTCCTTTTTTGAAGGTGTGCATGCATTTCAGCAAGATTATTGCAGTAGATGTCTTCATTAATCTTCTGATTGCAAATTGTTCATTGTCTAGAGAGCATTACCATCCTTTACCTTCTTAATCTTCAAGGCTCTCATCACGAGTGGGTAGTTCCTGGAACCATCTTGCTACTCTCTGATTACTTGTGGGCCAATCTCCCTATGCTATGGTATTGGAAATAATTTAGGAGATACTGTGCTCAAGTTTTAATTCATGCACGAAAAGTAAACGATTATCATGTTTTCTTATGTGCATAATTAAGGACTTCTATGCTTCTTTATTTTCTGTTTAAAAATATGTTTAAAATTATTAAAGTGCAACATTATTTATACCGAAATTCACCTAATATATACGGTGAATACTGTGTTAAAATGGCTATTAAAATACAACACTTCGAGCGGCCGCTATTTTTGTAGCAACAGAATATCTTTATTAGGAATTTAGATTAATTCTCTTTAACCATGGCCAATTTCTCTAGAGTAGCGGATAAAATATTCCGCGTACTTGAGGATTTTTAGATTAGTTTTAATTAATTATTCTCCTTCAAGTTGATATTTCACAATGAAAATATTATGTGATTTTTAAAGATTATAATTATTACATACTAACTGGTCAGACAGAGCATGCTAACATTTCCCAAAATTTAGACTTTTCATTTCAAAGTACCGTTGTTAATCAAAATAAGAATAAGAATTAAGACAGTTTAATCTCACTGTTACGTAGCGTGTCAGTTGCTTAACTATTAGGGTATTATTATCCCTCTGACATCTTTGTTCATAAACCGGAGTTTTGGAGAAGCAGCGTCAACGGATGTCGAAAAAGTTGTTTTTAAGTTTATACAAAGCGGGCTTGATGTATATTCAAGATAATTGGAAGCACCCTTAATCAGTCGGTCAGGGTTATTCGACTTAAGTTTTTCTTGCGAGTACCACGTCATTCTGTCATTGAACCTGTAACTATTTTAGCAGAATCGGCTGAAATGCATCTGGTTGATACATTCTTATCAGATTGGGGTCAGTGTGTTTTGTATGATTTTCTTGCTACATTCTTTTTTTCTTAGCGACATATCAACATCTATGGGTTATTTAATTCAGAAATCTACATATTCTAGATGCAACAGTCTTTTTTTTATTAATAATGGTTTAGTCATCCAAAGCTTACTACTTAGACATTTGCCAGGCAAGAGACTGGTTGCATTCATTCATTTCCAAAGACTATTTTACGCGTAAGTAAATATAACGAACTTGCCCAGATCTCCTATTCTTCTTCTCATTCTTCTTTTTCATGGGGTGTGTCCCTTCAAAACGTAGGTGACTTCCGCATGCGCCTGTCCCTTGTCGCTTTTGAAATTATTCCTTTTGGTATCTCTCCCAAACCATGTTCCGCTATCCACTAGCTCAAGCCCATCAAATATGTCTCGCGTTACTTACCCCATTTTTTCCTTCTATCAATTCTGTGAGTATTAAATTCACCAAACACCTGTTCTTCATTACATCTTCCAGAAACCTCAGCTATCTCTTCCTATGCTAAGTATAAGTTTTATTCTCATTGTTGTTGCTCACGTGCTCGGTTCATGGTATCATCAGCATCCTTCCGCAGAACCACATTTTTATGGTTTTATTAAGAATTCCGAATCTTTATCCCTTACACATTCTAGCTTATACTAGATATTTCCAAAACGGTCTTAGTACTGACATTGCTTGGCGGTGCTTAATTTCGGTGATTGTACGGGAACTGGTGCTTCACCGACATGGGGCCGTAAGCCTTATTTTTGCTACAGTTGGTGAGATCCTCTCTCATTCAATAATAATAATAATAATAATACAGTACTTTCAAGAAAAGATTAATAGAAGATCGACAATTACATTGATTTAAGGTAAGAGATTTAGGAAAAGATTATCAAAGAAAATAATTGAAGAACCAATAATTATTAGAGAATTAGTGTGTTGCCCACTACCCCACAAAAATATAAACCAAAAACGGTTCCAGATATTGGATTGTGATTTGAAAAGAGAGCATTACAAAAATCTCATAACAGATTGGTTAAATCCTGTCTATGAAAAGAACAAATGACTACTTTAGTGTCTCAAGTCACGAGATGTGATCTGAAAATAAATTTAATCCAAGCAACCAACGTTGTGTGCTGTGCAGAAAAGAAATACTCCTCTCTGTTATAATAAAAACCGTTGTGTATTTTTTGCGTGCGTGTAGATAGATAGATAGATAGATAGATAGATAGATAGATAGATAGATTTCCATCCACTTACGCTCATAGAAAGAGAGATAGCAGTGATACAGCATCAGCTCAGTTCATTAGAAAGACATTACATAGGCAGCGCCGGCAAACTTCCTTCTCTTTATTAACAGACTACCAGTTATTAAAACTTACTAACATTTATAAAAGCTCCTGCTGCGTGTTTGCTCTTTAATAGTACCTTATAATATTAATTTTTTGCAAAAATTATGTCGAGTTGTGAATAAAAAACCCATCCCCTTTATTATAAAAAAAGACGTTATATATATATATATATATATATATATATATATATATATATATATATTTGTGTATTTAGGCAGCAAATTTTCATTTAGAAATGTCAGATTAAATAAATTGCAAACAGTGTGTCTGTATATTTTTAATAAAATCCGTTCATACTCACGGATAATCTTTCGCGTATTATAATTGAAAGATGTCAAAAATGAGTTGTACCGTTGACAGATGGTATTATCATTCATTTCTCAAGGTACCCAGGTACTTTCAATCTCTTTCCGAGATTATCTTCAGGGGTGTGAGTTATGGTAACAAAAATTAACCGCAAAACTGTGTTGCTAAAAATTACTGTAATTTTTTTCTGCTTCAAATATAACGATAACAAACATTTTAAAACATTACTAGTAATGTTTTAAAATGTTTGTAAAAAGAACACTTTTTTCGTGCTTTAACACGTGCATGACCATGACATTACAACATATAAAAAAATTCCACTTTCGGATAATTTTCACGTTCTAATGAACGCTAGCAATTTGTCAAATGTTATATTTGAAGCAGAACAAATTTACAGTAGTTTTAGCAACACAGTTTTGCTGTTATTTTTGTTAACATAACTCACACCACTGAAGATGGTTTCGGAAAGAGATTGAAAGTACAAGGGTACCTTGAGAAATGCATAATAATAACATCTGTCAACGTTATAGCTAATTTCTGACATTTTTCAATTATAATACGCGAAAGATTATCCGTAAGTATTAACGAATTTTATTAAAAATAAGCAGACACACTTTTTGATATTTATTTAATCTGATATATATTGCCATACGCAGAGAGATCTATTTCGCTGTATCACAGCTCATCAGTACGGTTAGACTCCGGTTGCTTTTTTTAACCCAGGATTGAAATCTGACCGAATTGGCGTCAGTCGGCGATTCTTCCTATGGGCTATGGGCGTTTGGTGGAAGAAGGCAGAGCTTTTTGTCACGCTCAGGGTCTTGGGTGTTTTAATTATGTCTTATTGTAACATACTCAATAGTGGGTCCATCAATATATATATTGCTGTCATTTTAGAAGGCATATCGATATAATTACGTTGCCGTCATTTTTGAAGGCATAGACTTGTAATAATAATGTTTGTTTGCCTAAATAGGTTTATTACTGGGTCTAACTGAGTTTGTATAATCTTCAATGCGCTAAATATATACTATACTAAGTCTACAGAAGGTCTCAATTTCTGGTACTGGTCAAGAGATCGTGTGTAAACAATAAGCGAGAAAACATATCTTTTCTGTCCTCACTGTAAATGACAACTGCCATAGCCCAACCTATATTGTCGCTTTAAATTATCGGCCAACTGAAAAGGTTTAACCTTTTCAAATGACGATAACGCGTGATACTTTATATTTCTCCGACGGCTTGAAGAGGAAACTTTCTCGATTTTTAATGTCATACTGTGTGATCGTTTCCCTCTTAAATTCTTCCTTGGCCTTCTGCCATTTTGATTTAAAACACAGTTTCTCTTCTTAATCAAAAGAATTTTAAAAAAATGTCTTGCTGAGCTTGACATCTAAAAGCTATCCTAATATTCCTCGCTTGCGATAACATCTCCTCACAAAATTTAACACAAATCGTCTGGCCTACCTCAAAATACATTTTTCTCAAAAGAAACCTACGTATTACACACTGAAACAAAGCTAGCATTTTTTTAAAATAATAATTTTGTTTTTAATTTCTCATGACAAGTTTGTTTATTTTCGTTCCCATTTTTCTTAAGTCTCTCGTTGCTCACTTGTTCTGGCCGATATCCTATCCCAATTGCCATTCTGTAGAAGCACATCTCTTTTGTTTCATTTCTCGTCTTCCTCTGTGTTGAGGGCAGACATAGAAAGAAAACTACAGAATTTCTTAGACAGTGTAGTGAAGGAAATCGAGAAGGGACTAACCCTCGACTCTAAAAAAAAAAAATAGTCACGTCAGGAAAAGAAAAGGTTCAAAATGTGAACGAAGCGTTAAAGATGTTAATATTAAGTAATTACAAACGTTAAAATATCTATGAGATCTCCCTTAATAGAACGCTGAACATGAGTTGAAAATTGCAAGGTGAAAAATAATATTGTAGACACTGAGTGCTACATTAATAATACAGGTGATTTTTATTTTATCCAGTTAAAAATACTGATTGGAAAAGAGAGTCATCGAGACATTCCCCAGATTCTTGCAAGCTTCATCTGCCGGGCAGATCTCAGAAGAACTACTGAAAGGGCAAATTTTTAAAAAAAAGTGCATAAAAACCTTCAGTTAGCGATCATATATTGTATAGGAATTTCGTCTATACTTTTAACCATTAACAAGGGTGAATTTTATTTCAAGTGTAATTCAATATGTGCAGAGTTTATGTACATACAGTCATGTGTATCTTATATTTCGAACAAGGTAAGCACATTGTTGCCGCGTTCATAATTGATATTATGAAGTATCATACGTGATACACGCTCTTTCGAGACATGACTGACTGGGCAGAAGATTATCTTGCAGTAGGTTGCCATTACATTCTGCTGTAGACTGGTTGCCAGTCAAAGCTACTGAACTCCATTTACCCCGTTATTTAATCCATAACTGAATGGAAGAGACGGATTAATACTTTTCCCAAGGGTATTTGTACGTAAGTGAATGCAATGAATTCAACTGAAATTCGAACCGTTATCCACTGCACCACAACGCACATCGATTATAAAGTAATTAGTAATGCTTATAAATATTTTTTAATTCCATTATGAAGTGTAGGAATTTTTAAAAATATTTATAAGCATTACTAATAAAAAAGAAAAATATTTTGCTTAGCTCCTTGTAAATATTATTATCTAATGTATACATATTCATCGAGGTTTTTCATATTTAAATTTGTTATTCGTCCTCTCCACAGACAAATTGTGCATAAGTAACGAGTTAGATTTTCACAGTTTTTGAGTTATTATAATGTTTGTTGTAAGAATAGTTAGAAAGAATGCTATATTTTGGTGCAAGGAATATTGTATAGGCTGCTTGGGTCAGCGAATGAGGTTAGCTAAGATAACTTTAGACAGATTAGGAATAGCCATCTCCAATCCACATTTTGGTCTTGTGTCACATTTTTTTTGTTTTATAAAAATAAATATTATGGTTGACGATTGTGTTTAGTATTAAACAAGTTATCGAGTCTGGTGTTAACTTCAATGTTCACTTTGATATTTACATACGCTCTTTCACTGATATTGAGCACTTTAATCCATAAAAATAGTATACAATAAAACGATATTTCATCATATAAAATTTTGGCTATTTATATATTAATGGATATCATTTACTTTCTTTTGTTAGATAATGAATTGTATCGCTTAGAGTCTTCTAGAGACATTTTGGCTAACCCGGAGAATATTTATGATTTTTTTAATTAAAAATATTTAAAATGCCAATAACGTGCTTGCTCTTGTATATAAATACTTGTTACAAAATAAAATATCCCCATTTGCTTTGATAAACTCTCTCAGAGTTCGAAATACTTCGGCTAAGTTAAGTTTTCCTTTTCATTATTCATATTGTTCTTTTACAGATATACTCTATGTTGTGGCGGACCTACCTATTAACATGGTAATGGATTAACCCGACCTACATATATATGCCATGTGACTAGTAGTCATCGGGAAAGATGATGAAGACGCTGAGAATTCTTGACATATTCGGGAAAGACCTTAGAGTAATCAAGGACTTCTGGGAGAAAACTGCCTGTATACGGACAGTTCAGCAAATGCACAAATATGGAAAGAGAGTGTAAGACAAGGATGTGTCTTTTTGCTAGATCTATTCAATTCTGAGAGCTCTAGAAATGAAAGGAAACAACAAGACATCCTGCAGGAAGCAGTTAACGAAAGCGGAAAGAAAGAACTACATATAATCTATAAGAAAACAAAATGCATTGTAATCAGTAAAAAGAAGAGCCAAAATATGCCAGTTACAAGCTTGGAATACAAAAACCAAATAAGTGCAGTAATTTAAATACCTAGAATTCATTCTAACATAAAATGTAAAGATTAAGGATACTGAGAATAATATGGACGGAACACGTAAGCAACGACGAGGTTCTGGAGAGGGTGTACACGACAAAGAAATTGATAATTGACATTAAGAAAATACAGCTGAAGTTTTGGGGACATGTTACGCGCTAATACCCTTGGGAAAGGTATTAATCCGTCTCTTCCTTCCAGTTATGGGTTAAATAACATGACAGATTGGGTTCTATAGCCTTGGCTGGCAACCAGTCTACCGCAGAATGTAATGGCAACCTACTGCGGGATAATACTCTGCACAGTCAGTCATGTCTCTTTCGAGACATGATCACCCAACCATTTATCACGTATGGCAGTTAACTGACTGACTGAACGAGAAACATTTAAAAAGATCGCAGAAAGGTACCTACATACTCTAAAGAAACAGGTAAACCTCATTATAAATAATGTTTTAGTTCTTAACTCTCTGCGCTGCCATGAATATTTTAAAGACATGCCCTTCTGAAATAACATATTCTTGTGGCAATTTATGCAGAGTAGAGAATGAAAAACGGATTAAAATAAAAATAAGGTATGAAGTTTTGGAAAATCATTTTTTAAATTTCGGTTTAATCTTGCGATACAATGTTTTTACACATAATGTTAGGATATATAATCTTATATAATCTAATATATATATTATCTTATATAATCTTATACATGTATATAATCTTATATAATTTTATACATATATATATATATAATATATATAATCTTATATTAATCTTCTCAGAGTAGATTATCTTTTTAGATTATGTTTTAGATAAAGGAAGCATCACGTGAAATTGCATCTGGTCTATCGGGCTGTTGACGCGTGGGTGTTTGAGCGTGTTTGATGCAGATATCCAATTATGGAGAAGGAAAAAGTGATTCGACATTGATAGGATTTTAAACTGTCGTCATATATTTAAAGCAGCAAAACCAGATCCGAATACATCTCTTCACACTTGCTATTATGTGTCAGAGGTTTTTGATTTAAGACGCTATCAACAACGGCCATTAAGCCAGGAACAATGAGAACATTATCACTGCCGCAAAAGCAATGGCAGTGTCTAATTCTCAAAGCAAACTATCAAAGATTTACAATGGCGCCAGGATCATTTTTATTTTTAATAGGATCAATATATATTTTTATTTGTTTTTTGGGTTTTTTTTTTTTTTTAGTGGGGGAGAAATGCGATCTAGGAAGCTGTATTGTAATGTACTGGATTTCGATTTCCAATATATAAAACAGGTGTATGGCCGTTGAAAAGGGGACAGGAATTTGAATAAAAGCTTTAAAAAATGATATATATATATATATATATATATATATATATATATATATATATATATAATATGTACATTGATATAATGCTCCAGTAAGCTTGTAATTCTGGCGAATAATATTTCAATGAAAACATTGGAACAAATGATTAGCAAAGAAACTGTTTAATCACATACACGTTAAAATTTCCTTTCTCAGATTCAATGCGTCTATGGCTTAGGTGGGTAGCGAATGCGACGGACACCAACTCGGTCGAGCTTCGATCCCAGCCAGAAGCAAGTAGATGTGTCTAGCCACACTGATGAGCTGTGATACAGCGAAACAGGCTTATATGTGGATGACTAGTATATATATATATATATATATATATATATATATATATATATATATAGGAAAAACTACTAAAAGGTTGTAAGTTAAATATGTATTTTTTGACAGTATTTATTTATTTCTATTATTATATATATATATATATATATATATATATATATTCCTCCTCTCACGCTCATAACAAGAGAGACTATGGCTTGTGCAAAAGCGAGAGCAAGGGAGAAAATACATTTTCCCCGACATTTCGGTTTTTTCTAGAGGCTTCTTTCAACAGTACAGGGTCACAAATTGAAAAAAAGTCCTTGTTCAGCACATCTCATATCTGCTATTTATTATCTGATTTGCGAGAAAAGACTATCATTTTCAAGTTATTTTAAGAGTGAAGCTACTCCCAGTATCTACTTGTTTGCCTAAATAGAGCAACCGCTCACTCGGTAAGTAAATACCACGCAATTACAGCCAACCACTTTTCTTACGTTTTTACATATGTATGTAAAGTTTTGAATTAAAGGTGAATATTTGAAAATATTTAATAAATATTAGTTATCTTACGCTTAAAAAGCGCCATGTAACTCCCGAGATTATGGTGCGCTCTGAGAGTTAACTTCGACCAACTAATACCAACTAAGGGTGCGACCCATCTACAAGTTCGGCCTTTACACGAGTATATACTGTATGTAGCTTCTTACTTTCTCCTCTCCCTCTTGTACAGTCTGTGAGGGTAAAGCTTTCCAAGTGTTCTTGATTTTTCTTTATTTGTCTATATTTCTGAGATGAGTATTTACACTATTTACATTATTCGGACTATTGTTCTTATCTTTATTGCCATTTGTACAACGTTTCGGCCGTTGTAGAAATCTTAAACCGAACCATATATATAATTTTGGTAGTCAATATCTCCTTCTAAACGGACTCACCACAGCCTGGTATTGCACTCACAACTCTTTGGGTCAAGTTACCAACCAACATCTATATCAACAGGGTCATGTGTCCTTAAGGACAAGAAAAACTGAATTTCTGGGACTTATAAACCTAATGTTAAGTAACAATTTTTTACCAGAGTTCATATTGCAATTTTTGATGTTAATGGTTTTCTCTAGTTCTTCGAGTTCATATTGCATTTTTGATGTTAATGGTTTTCTCTGATATTTTTTACCAGAGCTTATAGTGCAATTTTGACACTAATGATTTTCTCTGGCATTTCGTATTACTGGTTCCTATATTGTTTTCATCTCTATGCTTATTCGACTTAGGAGCTTTTTGTAGTCAAGCATATGCACTGATTCCTTAAGTTTACGTTTTTTCCAGTGGCGTTCTCTATCTATCCCAGTGATCGTAATAAAGAGTTCGTTTCGAAATTCTTAGCACCTGAAGAAGGCCGGAGCGTACAACGACCGCAACGTCGTACAATTAGCAACAGATATGAGGAAAATAGTCCGAATAACGTAAGTAATTTTCTTTCTGTCATGATTTTCTTAGCTCCTTACTCGCTCTGTCTATGGAAATCCCAGTGTTCTTTTGAAGAACCACATTTCTGTAGGCTCAATTTTTCTCCTCAACCGTGGGCTGTAACATCAACACTCAAAGTGCTTGCGATTCACTAAGAAGCCAGCAACCTCCTTTCAAGAAGTGCGCCCTTCACGCATGCACTGTGAATAATCCGATTTTTTTTCTCGAAAGAAATTTTATATTTATCTCCCGAGTACGATTTACGTTCAAGAAAATACAATAATTCTGATTTTGATTTCTTCGAATTGATTTTGGGGTTTGTGGGTCAACAGAAAATCTCTGAAAATACTATTTTACGTTTTTAATAAACTAGCAGTTCTCAAAATACACGGGGTATAAATATTGCTCAGTATTGTTTAGTTTTTTCTTTTTGATGAACCGTAATATGCATTCATTCTTAAGGAAAATTCGTAAATTTGCCTGCGTTAGAATATATGGAATTATGATTATAAATATGTGAGTGGATAGTTGAACATCTGTTTAAGTATGGGTAACTTCACCTTATATAACTGTGTAACAATGCGTTTTTGTATTTTGTGAAAAAGATCGCTATTTACCAGGCTTCGTTCGATACACGTTGATATTTCCATTCTGCTTAGGAATCTATTCAAATATTTTTTCTACAATTATGAAAACTTTACCAGCTCATGTCTTTAAATTTACAGAAGATAAATGGCTTTGAGAATGCATAACAAAACCTGACGTCTAACAATTTTTCCTGTTAAGAGAAAAAACTTAGCACCAACTAAGTAGCTACCGAACAGCCGATCATGAACAAGTTTCCAAGACAGCATTCTACTTCCTGAAGCAAAATGTAAAAATTAAAAAAATAATATTCTAATATTGCAAGTAAATAAATATTAAAATTTTTAAATTTTAAACAAAAATAAAAAGAAAATTGAAATTAAAATAAAGATTAAAAAGTAAAATTTAGAAGTAAATTAAAATTTTAAGAATGCAGGGAGTAAAAATTAAAGGGGTTTAATTTATAATTATTAAAATTAATATTGTGGACGAAAGAAAGAAAGAAAAAAGGGAAGTAAGCAAGAAACAGAGAAAGAAAATGGTAAACATATAAAGGGAACTATATCAATCTGGCTCTAAAAATTTAAGTAAGTATTTTTTTTTTAAATCTTCACATCAAAGAAGTAGCTAAAACCGTACAGTCGATCATGAACAAGTTTCCGGGGGAGCTTTCTACATCATGAAGCAACACATTTTATTTGTTTAACAGGGTGACTGCCAGAATTACGAAATCTAACTATAAACGACGATTTTAGAGTAGCTAAGTTAGTCAATATAAAAGGATCCGATTGATCAGGTAGAATTAGCGACGGAAATTCTGTCTGTTGTCAACTGAAGCAAACGGTGGCTACTTAATTTAAACGCCGCCCAAACAGCTCGCTATTAATCATTTGAGATACTCATTTTTGCTTTCATTCAGCATGACTGATCCTAACCTGGAAATTGACTCGTTGTGCCTTTTCGGTTTAACGTTTTCGGTTTAACGTTTTCGGTTGACATGGATTGGAAATCTATTTTGAATCAATTGTTAAGTCAACGACTAAGAAAATATCTTCACTGTGTCACGCGAGATAATGTTTCTTTCCTGAATCACCTTACATATCTCTAAATCTATGCTTAGAATATTGATAAATATAATATTAAATTCAAATAGGAATCTGCAATGTTATTGATATTTGGAGGATGCCTTGTTTTCAGTCACTTTCGCGGCCGTAAAGTTGCTTCCCTCTAAATCTGTTTTTATAAATGCATACATCGTAACTGTTCGGATGAGCTCTTTCGTATGGTACCTAAACTTCAAGCAAGACTTGACGAGGAATTCACATCGGTTGGTAGTTGTATTCGTTAGTTGTAACTGTATGTGCTATGATAATAGTTTATTTTCTCACACTACACGCTTGTGGAATTCCTTTCCGGTTTCCATGTTTTTATTATTCTCCATAAATTTAATGTTACGACAATCGTTGCTTACTACCCTCCTTATTACTCGTCTTTTATTACTCTTCTTTTATTTTTGGACATTTGTAATGATACTAATTCTTCTACACCCAGTAACCCCTTCTGTCTAAGTAATGATACTAATTCTTCTACACCCAGTAACCCCTTCTGTCTAAGTAATGATACTAATTCTTCTACACCCAGTAACCCCTTCTGTCTAAGTAATGATACTAATTCTTCTACACCCAGTAACCCCTTCTGTCTAAGTAATGATACTAATTCTTCTACACCCAGTAACCCCTTCTGTCTAAGCAACTTTACTGCCTTGCTTGGAGTCAACTGAATTATAGCTTCAACAAAAATGTTAACATTGTTTACATATTAGAGGTATAACTGCGATTGAATTCGTTGTTGACGCCCACAAATGAAAATATATCAGAAAATGCCAAGCACGAGGTAACTCGTAGTCTTCCTTATAATAAAAACTGTCAACTACGAGTTATCTCGTGGTTTGGAGCTGATGAGTTAAGACCATGCCATTTTTATTATGTCTACCAGTATTAGAAGCTTTTACCACAATAATCATCCTTTCCTCTCTTCTAGAATAGAGACCTTTATATATATATATATATATATATATATATATATATATATATATATATAGTCATCCGCAGACAGATCTGTTTCGCTGTATCACAGCTCATCAATACGATTAGACTCCGATTGATTTTAACCCAGGATTGAAACCCGACCGAACTGGCGTCAGTCGGCGATTCTACCTCTGAGCTATGGGCGCTCGGTAGAAGGAGGCAGATTTTTTAGCATGTATATTATCATTATACACGCCCAATAGCTGATATATATATATATATATATATATATATATATATATATATCCTGTTACACTAATGGAGAGAAATACAAGACAGCGTCAGCTCAGTTCATTACTATATATGTATATATATAGTTTTTGTTATAATAAAAACCGTTATATATATATTACTTAATAATAGGTACATCAATATATATGTTACCGTTAGTATCGATATAAATATTTTGCCGACATTTTTTACAGCACGGTCCACGCACCTGACTGTATATTTTCCGATTTTTATAGTACTATCCAGTAATTATAGCGGAACAACCTACTACTTTATAACAATAGACAATTGACACCACACTTTTTGTTCAGCAGCTTGAACCGAAATCATAGAATTGTTTGTATATTTAAGTATAATTCTGATTTAATTCGTAGTCTGGGTCAAAATTAAAAAAAAAAACGGCCAACCAGAAGTTAATTTATGTCGTACTGGCTTTACTGCCTCGCTTTGGGTGAATTCGATTAATAAACAATATTCTTTTATTTTTGTATCCTTCTTTGTTGCTATTCTATAATATATTTACACCGGGTGAGTGGACGTTTAGTAAGAACATTAGCTTTCCGACAGTGAAACTGGTCCGAATGTCGCTACGATCGATTTCTCATGTTAGAGATTTCCTGATCATATCGTCATGGTAAGACGTTCTATCGTGCGACAACGTCAGAAAATACATGAAAACATAAAATACTACAGTGGCAGATTAGAAGTCACAAGTCACTGTGTCCGAGTTTTATGCGAACTCGCTTTGATCAAACTAGTCATCAAAATAAATTACGCACTAGATTTACCAGAAAATGATACTGCTCTATTCAACAGAATTGTAGAAAGGTACTTACACACTCTAAAAAACAGATAAAACTCATTATAAATAATGTTTTAGCTCTTAATTCTCTGCGATGCCATGATTATTTAAAAGATATACCCTTCTGAAACGGAACATATTCATGTGGCAATGTATGCTGAGTAAAGAATGAAAAACAAATAAAAATAAAAATAAAATAGGAAATTTGAGAAAAACACTTTTTAAATTTCGGTTTAATCTCGCGGTACAATGTTTTAAAATATTATTATATATAATCTTATATATATATATATATATATATATATATATATATATATATATATATATATCTTATATAATCTTATGCATATATATAATATATATAATCTTATATTAATCTTCTCAGAGTAGATAATCTTTTTAGATTATGTTTTAGATAAAAAAAAAAGCATCACGTGAAATTGCATCTGGTTTTTCGGGCTGTTTACGCGTGGGAGTTTCAGCGTGTTTAATGCAGATATCCAATTATTGAGAAAGATAAAGTGATTCGCCATTGATAGTTTTATGCGAATTCGCTTTGATCAAACTAGTCAGCAAAAAGATTAGGCACTAGCTTTACCAAAAATGACAATGCTCTATTAAAAAGAATTGTAGTATAAAAGCAACAGTCTCATTAAGTCGTAAATCCGGCGTCTTCAAAAGGATTATTTAGTCATATGCCAATTACAGGTGAGGGATTCTAAAATAAAGCAGGTACAGAAATTTAAATACCTAGGAAGTGTTCTAACAGAAAAAGAAAATGCGACATTGAGATCCGAAGGCGAATTGGCATAGCGAAAGAAGCATTCCAGAAGTTGAGTAAAGTATTAAGAAACAGGACAATTTCATTAGAAACAAAGGAGAGTGTGCTGGATTGATATGTGATGTCGGTTCTTCAATATGGCAGTAAATGTTGGACAATATCTTCGAAGATGAAGGAAAAACTTGAAGCAGCTGAAATGTGGTTCTACAGAAGGATGCTGCGGATATCATGAACCGAACATGTGAGCAATGACGAGGTTTTAGAAAGGATGGAGACAAAAAGGAAATTAATACTGAGCATCAGGAAGAGACAACGAAAGTTCTTGAAACATGCAATGAGGAAGGAGGGCTTGGAGAACCTGTTACTAACAGGCCAGATAGAAGGAAAAATAGACAGGGGAAAGCAGTGGATAACATATTTGAAGGATCTGATCAGGTGGATGATGGAACGAGGGTTGCATGGTGTAACAGGAGAAAGCGTGCTAAAAGCCACCCGGGATAGGGAGATGTGGAAAGCCATGATTACTTACGTCCTGAAAGGGCATAGAACGTAAAAGAAGATCTCAAAAGCACATTTAGATACGAGCCGCCAGACATACTCTCCATTCTCGAAAACCTGATTCAGTTCATTCATGGGAGATTGATTGTTTTCGTTTCAATAACCATTTTTAAGGATATCTCATATTTCTTTAGCTTTTCTTTTATTGTATAAGCATTTTACCTGAAGCAAGGCGATGATGTCACTAAAATGCAAATGTTTACTAGAGGTGAAAGAAAAAGAGGAGACATTTGGAGAAGCAACTAGAAAACCAATCGTAAACAGGAAACAAAAGATAAATCTCTGTTCCTGCTCAAAAGACGGGGCCGAAGTTTAAACTAGACGATCGGCGAACATATCTACTCCTATAATGTTAATACGGTTAGTTGCTTCCACTGCAACTGAGTCTCTACTGCCCGGTCGGGGGATTATTATGCCTTCAAATTAACGGACTAAGCTATAAAGTAGGTAACACGCTTTTACCACAGCTTCTCTTAAATTACATTTCTCTTAGGCGTGTGAAATTCTTTAGGATGCCTTCCATCATTATACGTCAGAGAATTGTCATCTGTCTCTTTCAGATTTTATGCATGAGGTGTTCTCTTTTTGGTACTCGCAGCATTCATCTGTAGAACTGCATTTCAGACCCTTCTTCAACTGTAAAGAAATTGTCTGACATTCACTGCCATAGGAAAGATCCGATATGGCATAGCATATTTTCAAACGTACGAGTACAAAAGAGGCACACGAACATATGTTAGCGCACCATCTCACGTGAGGCGTCGTCAAGAGATTTACTGGCATCTCAATGATTTGGAGTGTTGTGCCTGAAGAAATCGTTCGAAGCCATCAAAATTCAGTTAACAATTTGGCTTATAACCACCGAAAAACAGAGTGGAAATGTCAATTAATTTGTTTACGGTATATATATTTATATATAGATTTAAATATAGACTGTGATGTAGACGGACGTATCCATCTAGATTATATATATATATATATATATTGCGTGTGTTTACATTGTGTATTTAACACGCTAAAATCCACTTTTTCGTCTGAATTCCGACTGATGACAATTCGGTCGGGTTTCAATTCTGGCTAGAAGCAATCAGATGTCGAACAGTTCTGATGACCTAGCAAAACAGGACTGTCTGTTAAAGCCCCCCTCTCTCTCTCTTTATATATATATATATAGAGAGAGAGAGAGAGTGAGAGAGAAAGTGAGAGAAAGAGAGAGAGAATGAGAGCTAGACAGATGGATACACAACAACAGCAATACTGAGAGAAACAGGTAATTAGGCTTATATGTGAACGAGGATATATATATATATATATATATATATAGAGAGAGAGAGAGAGAGAGAAAGAGTGAGAGAGTGAAAGAGAGATATATAGGCAGCCGTAGATAGAGAATATATATATATATATATATGTGGATGTAAATAAGTAGATACATATTTATATAAATGGATGTGCCATTTAATGCACTGAACGAGAAATAGGGTAGTTCGAATTCCAATTGAATTCATTGCATTCACTTAGGCACAATACCCTTAGGAAAATATTAATTCTTCTCTTTCCTCCAGTTATGGGTTAAATAACAAGACATATTGGTTTATATAGCCTTGGTTAGCAACTAGTCTACCGAAGAAGCAATGGCAACCTACAGCGAGATAATCTACTGTCCAGTCAGTCCAAGCATGTATCACGTATATATATATATATATTGACTTTGTTGAGGACAGCATAATGATGTCTTCATTCAACGGGCAGAGTTTTTTGCTAAAACTATCAACGCTCTATCTCCACCCCGATATAAAGCACTTTACGATAAAAAACCTGCTTGCCAATATATATATATATATATATATATATATATATATATATATTTTAACAAAGTTGTGGAACTTTGAGCAGGTCGCTTTTTCGTTTAGTTTAAGTATTTTATATTGGAATATATGTTTCTTCATGTTTTTTATGCAGTGCTGATAGTTTTTATTTTACTACTATTTACAGGTAGATGGAATTATTGTTGGTGTGGTGTGGTATTTTATTTTTACGTTTTTTGTGTTATTTATTTAGAGGGTTGATTATGTGTATTTATTGCATTTGGGGGGGGTCGTGTGGATATGGTGTTTTTTTTTGTTTTATTTAAATTTTAACGAGAAATATTTGCGATGTTTGCATAATACTGCTAGTTCGTCTCTACGGTTTAATAGTTCGCTACTGTTGGCGTACTTTAGAATGTGTAGCTTTTCACTTAAACATAAATGGCAGATGTCGTGAAGTGAGTTGCAAGATCTAGTTTTTTCTAAGATTTTCCATTTTACTTTAGGTTTCTCTTTTGAATCCTTTAGTTTCCAAAAGTATGCAGAAAGGGATGTTTGGTTTCGGTATAAGTTGTTTTGAATGAAGTTAAGTGCATGTACCAGCGCTGCTTAAAAGTGTTCTTAGTAGATCCGATATACACTTTATTTATACTGGGATTTTCAATTGTTGTTATGTTGCATTGATAGATTATTGAGTTTATTTTACATTTATTCTGTAGTGGGCAGTTGTTAGAGTTTCTACAATTACATAGGCTTTTATTGTTGTCTTCTTTATTATTTTGGTAGTTAATTTTATTTTGATCTACGTGTTGATTTAAGATATATTTGTTATGGTTTGTTATAATGTTTTCTAGGTTGTTTGTGCAGCTATAGCTTATTTTAAGCGTATTTTACTAAGAGAGTTATTTTGGGGAAGTGTTTTTTAATTCAATTGAGAAACTTCTGTCCTAACTTGGTGTTTATCATTTGGTTGAAAGGAGGGTTATACCAAATGATTTTTCTATTTGTATTTTTCCTGTTATGGTTATAGTTTGTTATATACAGGATGTCTTGGTTTTTGTTGCCACTTTTTTTAGGGACTTATTGTAGAGACCTTTGTGTTTGTTAAATATTTCTTCACTGGAGGAGTTTTTACTAATTCTATATTCTATGGAGGAAGGTATATGCTTGAGTATACTTGGGGGGTGGTTTGACTTTGGGTGGATAGTGATACTATGAATTTATAAACCATTGTAAGAACTATTACAATATAATCGGAGTCTAATCGTACTGATAAGCTGTGATATAGCGAAACAGATCTGCGGATGACAATATATATATATATATATATATATATATATATTGATAGAATAGTGCTAAATGTGATATAAAGAAACAAAAATTACATATTAATAAAACACATTATCCTAACTGTTAGTATAAAAGTATATTTATCAAATATATATATATATGACATATTTAGAATATAAATATATTTTAAATATCTATATTTTAAATATTTAGAACATATTTAGAATATAGATACATTTTATCAAGCCGCTTTTTATAAATATTTATTATAAATTAAAATACAGATATCTCTCGCCACTGACTGAATATATATATATATATATATATAGTCATCCGCAGAAAGATCTGTTTCACAGCTCATCAGTAGGGTTAGAGATCTGATTGCTTTTAACCCAGGATTGAAACCCGACCAAAATGGCGTCAGTCTGCGATTCTACCTCTCAGCTATTGTAGAATGAGGCAAACGGCAAACTTTTAGCGTATGATGTATCATACGCCTGTGGCCAGAGTGCTCTAATTCATTACTGAATTAGCGATGCGTACATGCCAGAGCAGCTACTGTTTTTTTTTTTCAATTCCTCCAGAGTGCTCAGTCAGGGTGTGAGAGCGTATATATATATATTGTCATCCGCAGACAGATCTGTTTCGCCGTATCACAGCTCATCTGTGCGGTTAGACTTCGATTGCTTTTTTACCCAGGACTGAAACCCAACCGAAATGGCGTCAGTCGGCTACCCCTGGGCTATGGGCGTTCGGTGGAAGTAGGCAGACTTTTAGCACATATCATTATACGCGGCCAATGGCTAGAGCGCTCTAATTCATTTCACTGAATGAGGGATGCAAAAATAAGAATTATATATCCTTTCGACAGCGAAACGAGAACATACTACCGTCGTATATTAGTGTTCTGTTCAAAATTCGAGGAACAAAATGCACTCAATATGTGTCGGTCGACGCAATTTCAAGAGGTTCTCGTACCAGGGCATATTTTTAATTTAGCTACATGAATAAAAAATATTCTTTCAGAAAAATGTTTTGGTCAGATTTCGAGATTTTTCCCAGAACGATATATATATATATATATATATATATATATATATATATATATATATATAATGATGCCAAGTCCGTAAACAGAGGATAATCCAAAAAGATCCAATTAATATAAATATAAATATTAAATGAAAGATAAGATCTCTACAGAGAGCTCAATGGATATTATCCAGAGCAATATATATATATATATATATATTCCATTTTTAAACGAGTTATTTCGCAACCCAGGTTAAAAATTGCCTGGGTAGAGAAATAACTCATTTAAAAATTGAAAATATTCAAAAGTTTTACAATATAATTGTATCGAACACTTTTTAAACAAATGTGTACTGGTCTAACCCTATTATGACCAAAAACTAATTATTAAACAATCAATCAATCAATATATATATATTTTTTTTAAACATATCACCCCGAGCAAGGCGGTAACGCCACTGATGTGCAGGGGGCTACCTAAAAGTGAAAAGACTGGAAAAGAGAAAGCCAGAAACATCCTAGACAAGGAACAAGGGACGAGCCTCTTCACCTGTTCAATAGACGTGGGTGGAGTATGAACCGAGCGATAGTTTAGTCTATCTACTCCAATTGGAAAAAAATAAAGAGAAGAGGGAAAAGATTGGAAGAGAGAAAGCCGGAAACCACATCGTAAACAGGGAACAAGGGATGAGCCTCTTCACCTGTTCAATAGACATGGGTGGAGTATGAACCGGGCGATAGTTTAGTCTATCTACTCCAATTGGAAAAAATAAAGAGAAGAGTGAAAAGATTGGGAGAGAAAGCCGGAAACCACATCCTAACCATGGAACAAGGGATGAGCCTCCTCACCTGTTCAATAGATGTGGATGGACTGTGAACTCGGCGATAGTTTAGCCTACTTATTCCAAATGAAAAAAATAAGAAAAAAAAAATGAACGAACAGTTAGAGGTGGAGGGGGAGCGGTAGAGGAAGAAGAGACAGCTAATCGATCCCAGAAGTGAGAGACGGAAGCACATGAATGCGTGATCCAGGGATTCGAGAGATGTTACCCTGGCTGGAGGTAGGTGTTCGCTGATATAAACACCAAGCCCATGCATATGGACACTGGAATTTTTTCCTGGAGAGGGGAAGATAACCGTGAACGAAAAACTCAGCTAAGAATGAAGAGGCGTTGCCACCATGCTCAATAACTGCAAAGAGCTTCCAACCGAACTAACGCTAAACCCGAAGTAGAAGGAAAGTGAACCGGAAACCCCTTCCAAAAAAAGAAACCAGGCAATCACCTCTACTCCCATTCAATAGAAGTGGGGGGAGTGTAAAACCGGGTGATAGTGGGTACTATCTACTCCAATAAAAAAAAAGATTAAGTTTTAACTTAGTTAAAATCGAAACGAAATTTAAACGCCAAAATCAAGACCAAACAGTACTAATGCCAGTAATTAAAATCTTCAAATTCAAAATAAAATTAAAGCTAAAAATTACAAATTCAAACAGAAATTAAGAACAATTAAAACGACGAAAATTAAAAAAAAAACATGCAGGATTCAACATACCAGATAGTTAAGACATACTGAAAAAGTTAAACAGGTGTCCACCTGGTAGAATATATATATATATATATATATATATATATAAGAGGTTTTTAAGTATAAATGTCCATATAATCTATTAATTGTATAATAAAACAATTCATAAAGTTTGTAATATGTATAGTATTTTCCAAGGAAAGCACTTTTAAGGTGTTGTCATCATTGTTAATATTAAATAACTAGATGTTATTCATAAAGAATTTGTCACATTTGCACCCACCCCCACTATACACAGACATGAACATTTGCTTGCTCTAATACACGGATAATAAATATATCTGATTCTCAATCATGAGAATGCCTAAAGCACTGGCCAATATTGCTCGGAACAATAAAAACTATGGAGAATTCTTTTATTCTTTAAAATGAATGCTGCAAAACTAAATAAAATATTGATTAAACCATCCTTGCCGATCGTAATCTGTAAAAGATTCTTAAATTAAAGGTTGCTGACCAAAATATACATTAATATATATATATATGTTTGTCTTTGTGTATCCATTCTAACGAATATAACAATGTTCTTTGTGTATCCATATGCGTGTTTTTGTGTATCCATTCTAACGAACCCTACTCCACTGAAACCCTTGGTCCGATTTCAACGAAAATGTCGTCACTTGTCGATTATGAGATGAACCTTTGATGTACACAATTGATTTTTAAATCGATTAACAGTGTATGGCAGAAATCACGGAAACACTTTAAGAATTTAAGACACTTTTCGCCGAGACTCCTTATGCGAATTCAACCCAAATTGGGTAACTTGTAAATCAAATTTAGAACCTTTGATGGACACAGACAATTTTCGAATCAATGTACAGAGTTCTTCAAAAATCAACGACAAACATAATTTCGGGTATCCTTTGGCGCACTTTTATGCAGTTTTCCAAGACGCTTTACCTAAACCTAACTCAAATCGAGCCATGGTCTGATGCCTTGATATGCGATTAAAAATTTCAATTGACACACATGGTGCAGCAAATGTTAATGGAAGATATTACTTCTTTCGATCATTTATTTCACCGAAACTTTTAGTTGTGTTCCAAGAAACATCGGGTCTTTTTTGTAACTTCTACCTCATCATATGCCATAAAAAATCCAAGTTTTCTACAAATTGCCAACACCTCTGACGTTGCCGGGACAATGAATTTACTTCTTCTGTGTCACAACGTCATCGCATCACATTACCGGCTCCCCTAACGCCATTATCGTTTATTGGCATAATTGTCCAAGCATCAATACAGTTTTACAAATACAACAAACCCATCACTTACTTCGCATTTTTTAACTCATATTGGAGATTTTTGAATAAGCACTTGATCTTATCATTTCAATATAACCATTAAAAACCATGAACAAGGGCCGGGCTATACATACTTAAGTAATGAGCAAAATTTATTTTAATAATTAAATGGATAATAGCTTGGATATACGAGGTATTGTAAGCTTGGTTGTGTAGGTGGTGCAAAAGGTAATGACTTTAAATCATTAATTGGAGAACCGAGTTTCAATTCTAATGAGGTTCGTTATAGTCCCATAGTTGAAGTACTTAACCCCATGTAAAATTTTATTATTCTGTATATACGACGGTGTACTAAAAGGTTATCAGTCTAACCCAGAACGCTCATCTGAAAAGATTCCAGTTTGTATAAATTTGTTCTGATTTCATATGTTGGATCGGGTCGATCAGTTTTCAACGACCTCTCGTACTTGCAGGTAAATATAATGTATGATTTCCATGTACGCAATATTTTATAATCGTTTCACCCCAATCAAAGCGGTAACGCCACTGATGTGCAATGGGCCACATAAGAATAAATAGATTAGATAGTAGGAGAGTAAAAAGAAAGACGAACCAGTTAGAAAGGAGCAAGAGAAGGATGGGAATACAGTTGTGATAACAGTTGCAAAGTTAGAGAGAAAGGAAAAGATATACAGGGTAATCTACAAAGAACTACAGTCAAGCGGTTAAGAGATGGGTGTTTACAGTGCATATAAATTCCCGGAGGTTGTAGGCGTCAGGAAAGCAAGAATTATGGAAGCGAGTTCCACAGGCGGGAAGTGCTAGAAAAGAAGCTGATGGAGTAGAATTGTCGTCTGCATTTGGTTGTTTCTATGGAGAAACCCGGAAGGGTAATGCAGAAGAAAAAGTTTCTCAAGTGTTCGCGATATATGTTTAAAGTCAATACTTGATATAGAAAATATATATGCATTCAGTTGTAAACAGAGGCTTGAATCAATATTCTTAGTCGTACATGTTGTTACAAAGGCAAAAATTCATTCTTAAGACGCTTTCAACCAGATAACTTCTGCTCTTGGCGTTTTAAACTCATGTACTTTCTAATTTCTATCAAGACAAGACCTTGATTCTTGCCTCTAGTACTCAGAAATGAAGTTCATATAACTGGGAGCTTATAGAACAGCTTGTGAATACCGCCTCAGCACATAACAGAACAATTTTTGTATAGTATAATCATCACATTTTAAAATGTTTTATTTCTTTTGATAACTTCATTTTCCTTTTCGAAGTTCGCAAAGTTATTTAAATTTAAATAAGTTAATATTCGAGAATATGAAGACGTATTTGGATATAAAACGGTTTTGTTGAATATAAGTTGAACTTTGTAGTTCGTAGTGGCAAACGTGTCTGAAATTTATTTTGCATCATGAATAGGACAGGATAAATGAAACGGTATCCATTTTATGTTCAGAAAATGGTTTTGCAGCAGACTCTATTAATTTCAGTAATAATATAGAATTTAAATTTTTATATATATATGAATGATACTGTAGTGAAACGGACACATATATATATGGAGAGAGAAAAAGTAAGATACAAAGTAAGAGATATATGGACAGACGATGTAAACAGATCTATCTATCTATCTATCTATCTATCTATCTATCTATATTTATAAATATATATATATATATATATATATATATATATATATAGGGAGAAACAGAAAGAGAGAGAGAGAGAGAGAGAGAGAGAGAGAGAACTAATAAAAATAAAAGTATTCCGTTCACACGTAATTGTGTATCAGCAACTAACTGTTTATACTATTCAGTTTTTCTTATTTATATGCAATTTTCACTGCTACAATTTTTTTTATTTTTTTTAGTGTGTGTGTGCGTTTATGTGCATGGGCCCATACCCGGGTAGGTGCTTACGTGTGGAATGTCGTAGTTATTTGACTTTTTCGTCTTTTTTTCTATTTTACACTCCCGTTTTTCTCTCTTTTCTCTTTTCTTTCAATTGTAGCCATTTTGAATTCCGGTTTTCTAAACATATATTGTTATTGATATGCAACGTGCTAGATAGATAGAAAGAGAAATACAGATACACTTAAATATTAACGGAGATATCTGTCTATCTATCGATGGAGATAGATAGATAGATAGATAGATAGATAGATAGATAGATAGATAGATAGATAGATAGATAGATAGATGGATTGGATGATAATGATATTGAGATAAAAAGCAATATCCTTCACCAATTGCTCCCTGAAATAGAACTCAAGAAACTACAATATGGAGTTGAAATGAAAGCCGCGATGGCAAATAACTTGAATCCAGCTGAAAATATTCAGGATGCGGAATTAGCAAATGCAAAATAGTTCATATATCACAGTGGCCAGATCAATTTGTATTGGGGAAGTTGAACATGGATTACGGTGAGCTAGGCTTAGTTTTGCCCAATAAAGCAATTTCGAAACATTCACTTAATAACGGGTATCATGGATGTAAGGCATGGCATCAAACCCATTTAGAACTATATAATCTGTCGGTTGTATAAAACGATTTTCTAAGATCAAAGATTAAAAGAGCTTCATGTGAATGAAGATTTTAGAAAGGACCATTTTTCTCCGAATATCTTGAACTGAGGTTAATAGAATCAGGCACAGTCCATATTATTTGAAGTAATTCAACAAAAGGAGTAACTAGAATGGATCACATTTTAAAAAGGCAGAGTGAATAATAACAAGATCAAGACGCTGACGTTGTACACTAGTTTTAGGAAAAGGTTGGAAACGAATCCCTCAATCAATATTGGAAAGAACGATAAAAATTAGGGGATAAGAGAAATTCATTTTCCTGAAGAATTATTTTTAGAGATTTTATAAATTATAATCAATGATCACACTGGCTGGCTGTTCAGTCGATAAATGTCGAATTTTTACTGATAAGTAAACAGCTTTAACGATAAATTGGGTAAAGTGAATTTACGAACGTCATGTAATGGCCGGTGATTTATGTTAGCTTGTGAGGTCACTAACCCCAGTTGTTGATGCTATGAAGATAGAATTCGTAAAAAAAAAGAACATGATCTCAACAAGAACACAGAGGTTATTACAGGCCTTACCTTTTTCCCTATGGGAAACATTACAAGTAAGGCCCTCTCGCGTCTCGCATTTTTCATACTGTTTATTGTATTCATATGTTATAATTTCTCTGTATGAGAAAAATAAGGATATGTTTGTATATAATATCTTTAATTGCAAGGTTAGATAAAAACCTTTTTGAAAACAAATATCTCTTTGCACCTCTTTTGAAGAAAAGAGAGACGCAAGATTTTAATTCCTTTATTTAAGCTATTCTTGTTTTTAAGTCTGCGGCGTTAATATTCGGAAGCATATAAACGGGAAATCGGAAATAATATCTATTTTCTAGCACTCCGATTACGACGAATATTCAGTCAGTTACGTGCCATACATGATACACGCTTGGGCGATCATGTCTCGAAACTGACTGGGCAGAACATTATCCCTCAGTAGATTGCCATTGCTTTCTGCGGTAGACTGGTTGCCGACCAAGGCTATAAAACCCAATCTGTCTTGTTATTTAACCCATAACTGGAAGGAATATACGGATTAATACCTTTCGCAAGGGTATTTGCACGTAAGTGAATACAATGAATTTAACTGGAATTTGAACTAGGCTCGCCGATTTCTCGTTCCGAGCCGATATCTACTGCACCACAACACACATCCTCAATGACTATTAATGCATATCACTGAGTATGCTAAAGTAATATGCTTTTCCGGGACATTCCTGATTACAGATATTGATCAAACAACTTCAATTATAACAAATCCGCGCAAAATAAAATTAAGCAGATTGTAATTATTCGAAAATGTTGCGAACAATTTAAACGAAATATACAAATTTCAATATGAAATACATTAATTTTGACAGAAAATAAACGAAAGGTGACTGAAATTTATGAAATTTCTATGAATTAACTGCTATGTATTGTACAGTTGCTTATGGCCTTCCACAAAATCAGCTACATTTAGAAAATACCCAAACCAAGACGGGCTATTAAAGGTTAAAGTCTACGCAATTTAAACATTCAGTTGAAAGGAACGTGAGACAATGGTTAGACCGTCGTCTTCCACGAAATTAAATGTGAAAATCGGTGAAGTGAGACGGTAATCTGTTATCGAATAACGACGACTTCTCGATTTATCTGCTTGAGGCAACTTTACTCAGTAAAGTAGCGGCCATTTTGTGCTTAATTGATCTAAAAGGCGAAGATAACGATCGTCCTAATAATGCAGTAGCAAATTCGTTTAAGATTTATATCGATAAATGCAATTATTAAAACGTCGGTAGATACTGTATATTTCCTTGCCACACACACACACACACACACACGTGTATATATATGTGCATATACATACATGTATATGTGTCATATATATATATATATATATATATATATATATATATATATGTTTGCGTGTACGGGCCGACCCATTACACAAAATCTAGAAAAATGAAAATATCATTTCAGAATGTAAAAAATATAATTTATTATCCAATCAACAATAATATTTACAGGGTCTATATATTTAACAATTTGCCATCAAGCTTTCAAACACGAGAAGGCCTTTAACAAACAGCTACTCTGTGGTCAAAAAATGCATTTTTGTTTAATTTTTTAAACTTAAATCAAATAATTGTTGTTTCTCAGCATATAAATTATACTTTAAATCAGCAAATATTCTTCAAATAAAATTTCAGAAAAGTATATTTTAATATTGGAATAATTTTTTTATAAAGATAATTTTATTGATATGAAAAAAACTAAAAAGATGCTCTGATCCGCTATTTCAAGAAAAATCCTTCCAATCAAATTGAACTAGTTTTAAATTAGTTGTTTAGATACTGCAAAAGATTTTGCTTCATCAGATATTACATTTAGGCAATTATCTTGAAATTAAATGTTTAATAAAGTCTTTAAGAAAGACTTTTCATTTTTTTAAATTCATTTTAAAACTTTGGTATCATTCTGATTGGGTGTAGGAAATACCTAGTATAGATATTATTATGTCTTAATGTATGAATATGAATTTTAAAACTGTAAGTAAGTTGGAAGTATTTGGAAGCTTTTACAGTGGAACAACACATAGTCATATAAAACCTTCAATGTTATGGAAATTAACGAATTTTAACGAAACTTGGTTATAAACAACCGACAATTTGAAATGAATTGTTTGAACATTATTTTTTATCGATACTCGTATTTAAGTAGATATTCTGTTTTTTAATTTAACAGTATTATATTTATATCTACCGGCCTGATTATTTATGATAAATTGTTATTACGAACATTGAAAAACAAATATCTACTTAAATACGAGTATCGATAAAAAATAATGTTCAAACAATTCATTTCAAAACCTTCAATATGTGCGATGAAACTTAACGTAATTTAAAGTTTTTTTGCCAAGTGGAATTTTGGTTTAAATTTTTACTGAATCGGCAAAACATGAAACCTCGTTTTTGATCTTATGATTCTCATTGTATATACATAATGTCCTTTTTGAAGCAATGTTAGTACAAGGACTAAGAGGCACTTGAGGTAGGGAGTTACAAATAAAGGCACAATTTATGTGGATATGTAGGGAAGATAACGGTTGACTTTAGACTTGAAAATGTTAAGATTGTAACGCTCGAGGAGCATCGCTTCTGGAGTCATTTCCACAAGGTATCCGTTTGTGGGAAGAAGCTGCTTAAGTGGAACTTACGTTTTGCGAAAGGAACATGAAATAAATTATGGTTATAAATTTCAAGTATATTGTCTGCAAAAAACAAAAATCAAAGGTCTTAATACTAAGAGTTAGACAGCACAATTAATAATTTCGGAAAAAACATAAATATGGAAAGTAGCTGCTCAAGTCGAACTTACAAATCATCAATGGAATGCAAAATAAATGAAGATGGTTTGTTGCAATGTCATGTTTGTGAAGTGAATGATGTTCATCTGAACAATTTCCAACATATTTTTCTTTAATTAGTTTTTTCAAACATTCAGGCTGATAAACGAAAATAAATACATGTACTGTTTAATACATAAACCGAGCATCTGCTCAAATAAGAGTAACCGGTAATAATGACCTTTGAAGTTATATATATATATATATATATATATATATATATATATATATATGTGTGTGTGTGTGTGTGTGTGTGTGTGTGTGTGTGTGTATTTAAAAAGTTCATTTTTTCATTAATAAAGATACAAAATTATCTCAATTAAAAAGGAAAAATAAAAAAAATATGAGGGGAATTTTATGACGTCTCTCAGTCGATAAGTCTTCAGAAAGAAATCGTCGGCAATTAAAACAAAGAAGTTGTTCAAAAAAAAAAATTTTGAACAACGTCTGAGGCTGAAGCACAGGATGTAAAATAAATTCATATTACCTATGTTGGGCGGTAGTTTCCCAAAAGAGTTCCAATTTAAAAATCAATTTTCTCTGTCTGCATAGGACAGGACATTGTATTTTGATGGTTAGAGACTTCAGAATGTCCAAATGGAGTCTCGTTCTAAATATAGCCTATATATGTCAGATTAAATAAATTGCAAACATTGTGTCTGGTTATTTTTAATAAAACCCGTTCATACTCACGGAAAATCTTTTACGTATTATTTTTGAACGATGTCAGAAATTGGCTGTAACGTTGAGAGATGTTATTATGATTCATTTTTCAATGCACCCAAATAATTTCAATCTCTTTCTGAGATCATCTTCAGGAGTGTGAGTTATGATAACATAAAATAACCACAAAACTTTGTTGCTAAAAATTAGTGTAAATGTTTCCTGCTTCAAATATTCCATTTTTATATAATTAGTTAACTTTTTCAACTCTTGTGGGTAGCAGTTGTTAAAAATATAGCGTATTGTTATATTGTTCCAAGTTCTTTCAGTCACTCGAGACATATTCAAGGGGTTGGTATTTGTTATTAATTTCGTTTCCTGATTTTCTTTCAAGATTGTGCAATGAATAGTGTTTTGTTAATTTCTAATTTCATCTTAAATGACCACTGTAAAAAATATTGATAATTGGTGCGTCTACTCAAATAACTGTATCCACTAAAACTAACTTCTAATTAATAAAATGAGAAAATATATATGTAAAGTGATATATATATATATATATATATATATAGAGAGAGAGAGAGAGAGAGAGAGAGAGAGAGAATGAGACTGAATACATGAACAGAAATCGACAACATATTTTGTCTTTTACATGTTCACCTTAAGTTGTTATCAACCCATTACCAACAAATAATGCCGACAAACACTAGTTTTAATAGTTGGAAGGTTTCTCTTACCAGTAAAGAGATGAAGTATTTAAGTGAGATTAGATGAACACACACACACACACACACACACACACACACACACACACACACACACACACACACACACACACACACACGTTAATTAAATTTTAACGAAAAATATTTATGATGTTTACATAACACTGCTAATTCGTCTCTACGGTTCAATAGTTCGCCATTGTTGGGGTAATTTAGAAGGTGTAGCTTTTCACTTAAGCATAAAGGGCAGATGTCGCTAACCGAGTAGCATGTTCTAGTTTTTCCAGGATTTTCTGTTTTACTTTGGGTTTCTGTTTTGCGCCCTTTAATTTCCAAAAATATGCAAAAAGGGTTGTTTGGTTTCTATAAAAGTTGTTTTTGAATGAAGTGAAGTGCATGTACCAGTGCTACTTAAAGGTGTTCTTTGTAGATCCGATATACGCTTTATTTGGAGTGATGTTTTCTATTAATGTTATATTGCATTGATAGATAATTGAATGCTTATTTTAACCCACAAAATAAAAACGAACATCGTATAAAGAAAAGGAAATAAACTCACACAACATTGATAGTAACTTTATTCCATTCACTCGTAGATAGTAGTAAAATAAAAAGTATCTACCTTACTTCCCTATATATAAGAATTACACAGACAAAACTAAAAACTGGCCTGTCCAAAACTAAGCTACTCCGCATCCCCCTCCTAACCCAAGACTGTATCACTATGGCTACAAACTGCCGGCTAAATCGTACTAAACTCCCACCACATTCACTTACATGTCAGATTACAAAAACTAAATCGTTTTCACCATTTACTTTTCATTTCAACTTATCACCAGATGAGGAGCAAACGTAGCTCCGAAATGCGAAGATTTTACTGTAGTGATACTATGCTTTTACAAAACATTGTAACACCCATTACAATATAAATCTTTCAGTTGTATCGAGCACTCTTTATAAAAATAAATGCATGAACAGTGGGTTTAAAACCAACGTGTTCCATAAATTTCTTACAATATATATATATATATATATATATATATAGTCAGTTAAGTGCCATGCACGATACACGCTTTGGGCGATCATGTCTCTAAAGAGACATGACTGACTGGGCAGAAGATTATCCCGCAGTAGGTTGCCATTGCTTTCTACGGTAGACTGGTTGCCGACCAAGGCTATAGAACCCAATCTGTCCTGTTATTTAACCCATAACTGGAAGGAATAGACGGATTAATACCTTTCCCAAGTGAATGCAGTGAATTCAACTGAAATTCGAACTTGGTTCCCCGATTTCTCGTTCCGAGCCGATATCCACTGCGCCACAACGCACATGCGTGCAGCAGCAGCAGCGAGGTCGTTTTCGCTCTCGGAGGTCGAAAAAAACAAAATATATAGTAAATATACTAAAAAACAAGCCAAGTGTTCCTTAATCTTAAGTATCTCATATATATATATATATATTTGTCATAAGTGCCGATCTGATTGTAGATGACTGTCGGCAAGTAATATTCTACAGAAAATCTTATTTTTTCCTTGCTTTATTGAGTTTCTCGGCTTTCATATACGGCTGAGAAACAACAAATTTAAACGAACAAAAATAAAACAAGATTGCAGTATCACGAGAAATGTTAACGTCTTTTCAACATCCACTTCAATGGTCGCCATATTTTCAGACATCCTATTCACTCCTATTTGCGAGGGATCTGTCACACAAACAGAATTCAAAAGCATTGTCAAATAACTCACTATTTCTTAAATAGAAGAGAGAAAAAAGCGAAAGAATAACAAAAACTAATGAAATGCTTTTTTTTCGTTTGACAGTTCTTTATAACAATTTCAAAACGCAAAGATTTAATGAATGAATACCTCCCGCCATTTGAAATTGTTGTCGTCTGCCATCGGGGGAGTCATATTTTAGATGTAAAAGACAATCACATGTACTGTCTGTTATAATCATTCAATATTCAAAATATTATTCTTACTTTCCAGAAAATATAGGAATAATACACGACTGACATTTTGAGTAATTACCTGTCAATGCAAACAATATGACTATGGCAGGCTTTTAAAAGAAACGAAAATAAATTCCTGTTGTAAAAGAAACCTGGACAAAACAAAGAGGCGCTTAGCGCGCTGTTTCTGTCATGAGGGCTTTGAAAGGGTCTCGTACGCTTGTAACTTGTTAAGTGTCCAGGCAATGCTGACAGAGAAATGTTGTAAGTGCAATTAATATGCTAACATCGACACATTGTAATATTACGCTGGAAATAATGTATATCTTGACACTACAAATCGTGGTTACAGTTCGTTATACGTTGTTATAGGTCCATTTCTGCTTCTATTGATTCCACTTAACCGAGTGAACCCACTAGGTCTTAAAGAATATAACCTTTCATCAAATATTATAAGCTTACATTACAGAATAAGAAATTTGATTTTAATTTCACTTTTTACAGATTAACAACAATTTATTATGTGATTTAAAACTGAAACTTAATTTGGATTCTAAGAACAAATCTTTCTTTTTTTGCGAGTGACAATTACATTTATTATTTTTTGAGAATAAGAATATTTTTCCATTTCAAGTGTTTAATCTATAGCTGCTGGAGAAGATAGATTACTATATTTTGCAAAGATATTTGCGTGAATGTGAACATAACAACCCCGACTGGTATTTGAACTGGATTTTCCGATTTCTCATTCTGTGCAATTATCACATGTCCTGCTTGAACAACCACTACAGGATCACAAAAAGTTTACGAAGTAACACAAAACACATCACTTGCAGTCTTTCACGAGCACTAACAATTAAAATGAAACAGCGTATGTAACTAGAAGAGAAAATAATGACATAATTACGAAATTTGCGCACTACATTAAACAAAAGATTAGGAAGAAAATTCTATTAGTCTTAGACTTGCGAAGCTTTCCTAAAGGACACATGACCCAGTGGATAAAAGCGTTGGCTGTATCCAGTGACTTGACCCAAAGAGTTGTGGGTTCAGTACCTGGCTACAGCAATGGTGAACAAAAACTTAGAGTGTTGAGTTCAGCAGTGATAACTAATACATCCGGAAGTGGCATGACTCATGGAAGGAGTACAATCCACTCCAGTGATCGAAATATAGAGTTCAGTCAAAAACTCTAATCATCTAAAGAAGATCAGAGCGTACAACGACTGAAACGTCATGTATATGATAATAAAGTTGTGTACGACAGTCCGAATAAGGTAAACAATTACAATGCCTCATCTCAGAAATATGGACAGTTTTTGAGAAGCCTATTTTCCACAAACATTGTTTTAAGGGAAAAATTTTATAAATTTCAAACATTATCATTAACTAGGTACCTCCATGAAATGGCTAAAAAAAAAAACAAGAAACAAAAAAAAAACAGCATAGTATAAATAAAAAGGCCAAAACTTAATAAAAAAGATCTTCTTCCATCAAAATGTTTATAATATTATTAAGAGGAAAGATCAAAGTAATTTTTATTTATTTCTTGAAATCCTTTAATCCCTTCTAACATTTTCGAAATTTTGGCAGAAAATTTTGTTTTGATTTGAGTCAGCGGCTAACCAAAACGTTACGACTGTTTAAAATGGAAAACGTAATGATTACAGCGCCCACTTTTTTCCGGTGACAAACACATTAATTTCGATATTCTTGCAAAAATCTAATAAATGTCGGATGTTAATGAAATTTTCAGTATTCATTCACAAATAAACTAGATTATTTTTTAAATTATTTTTTTTTAAATATTGATAAAACTATATTTTTTACCTCTTTTACACGTAAATCCATGAAATTTTAATAAATTTTAATAAATTTTAATAAATTTTAATTGGTTGCAAACTGTAATTTATTAGTTAAACGCAGGACACATTGTGGAATATAAATAATCTATTTTTTATTTTAAATTTTGGAACAGTATCCAAAAATCTGCTTCGAAGATTAAAATAAAAAATGCAATAAAACTCTTTAACTTGATAACCTTTTAATTGCTTGAATAAATAATAAAAACTAAGGACATTACAGTCTGAATAAAAACATTTTTTCGATAACTAATAAAATTGTAAAAGAATTGTTTTCTTTTTTTGTTTTGTTATTAAAATAATTCATAAATTTTAAAAATCTTTAAAGAAATGTTGCGGTTAGATATTTTTAGTCAAAAATTGATGATTATATTGCCGATCGAAAATTGCAAAGTTTAATAAAAATCGTTCACCAACCATATTTCTAAAACAATGAAAAAAAAATTTGTGAGTAAACATGTTCATTTTTATTAAGAACGATGTTCCATAGGGGTCATAACAAGTTCCTATCGGGGTCATATTGATTTTAAAAGTTAACAAGTGTTTTGGATTATTCCCCTTACATGGAAAACCACGGAAAACAAAATATTACTAAATGTCTTTTTTCTTCGAACATAAGGTATTGGATAAATGCATAATAGTGCAATCAACTATATATATATATATATATATATATATATATATATATATATATAGTCATCCGCAGACAGATCTGTTTCGCTGTATCACAGCTTATCAGTACGGTTAGACTCCGATTGCTTTTAACCGAGGATTGAAACTCACCGAAGTGGCGTCAGTCGGCGATTCTACCTCTGGGATATGGGCGATCGGTAGAAGAAGGCAGACTTTTTAGCATGTATATTATCATTATACACGCCCAATAGCCAGAGTGCTCGAATACATTAGTGAATGAGCGATGCGTAAATGCCAGTGCAGCTACTGTTTTTCAAAGTCTACCATTCTTCCAGAGGGCTCAATCAGGGTGTGAGAGCGTAAATAGTCATCCGCAGACAGACAGCAAAACAGATCTATCTGCGGATGACTATTTACTAAACACAAGTTAAATTTGAAACATTTCATTGAATTCACTTACGCACAAATACCCTTGGGAAACGTATTAATCCGTCTTTTCCCTCCAGTTATGGGTTAAATAATAGGACTGATTGGTTTCTTTAGTCTTGGTCGGTAACCAGTCTACCGCAGAAAGTAATGGCAATCTACTGCGGGATAATCTTCTACCCAAACGTGTATCGCGTATGACACTTAACTGACTGACAGTGAGGAATGAAAAGGTAGTGGTCAATGAGACTAAAATTTAGCTGATGTAACTTAATTTACGAGATATCACAATCAGAGTCTGTAATGTAATAGGTACTGATCTGGCGGCTCGACTGCAGCCACTTCCCCATCGTCAAAATGTGGCCTCCCTTTGTCTGTTCTATAAATACGTTCATGGCTTCAGCTCTGACGAACTTAAGTCACTGGTGTCTCCTCAACAGGTGCTTACTCGTGCAACCAGATTGGCAACGGGGTCCCACCCATTCACAGTCAGGTTAGCCAAATGCAGACGAAAATTCTACTCCTGAAGCTTCTTCTCTCGCACTTCCCGGCTGTGGAACTCGCTCCAATATTCTTGTTTTCCTGACGGCTACAACCTCCAGAAATTTAAATGCAATGTCAATACTCATCTATTAACCACTGGACTCTAGCTCTCTTCCCACCCCCGTATAACCTTCCCTTTCTCTCCACCTATGTATCTGTCATCGCATCTGCATTCTCAGCTTTATATTGCTCCTTTCTAACTCCTCACTCTTTTCTAATTAATCATCCTACAGTTATATAGCTCCCCGCTCATCAGTGGCATTTCTGATAATTGTCTAATAATGATAATGGTTGGATGTTTTGGCTCGTTGTCCATTATGCAATAACGAGTGGATATGTAGAGCTTTCGGACTGTTGTTCTTATCTTTGCTGTAATATTCAAGACATTTCGGCCGTTGAAGAATTGGAACTTTGTCTGTGTGTGTGTCAGTGTGTGTGTCCGTTACCTATAGATTCCGAAACAGCTGAACCGATTTTCTTGAAAATTTACACAGTTGTACTATATGCGTCTGCGAGTATTCTTACCTCGGTTTTGTGTCGAGGTACCCCCGATAAATATAAAAAACCGATAATCGAAAATATCGGGTTATAGAAGTAGTTGTCCAATTTTAATCAAATTTGATGTACTCATAGACAAAGACATAAGAAACGATATTCAGAAGTTTCAAGGTTGTAGTTCTTACAATAGTGCTGAAAGTCGATAAAATATATATATAAATATATATATATATACCTTATATATATATATATATATATATATATATATATATATATATATATAAGGCAAGATGTTTGTGTGCGTGACTCTTTATCTGCATGTATGTCTGTATTTTTTTTCAGTCTCAGCCAGGATTCCATTTACTCAGAGGACTTATTTAGTCTTCAAAATTCAGTTAACGACGAAAAAAACTTATTTGATATCGATACCAGGTAATCAAAATTTGACTTACATTCATTCATTTTTCTTTCAGTCTACGGTTTCGCTTTAACTGGAAACAACTATTGCTTTTTAGTCTTTCGTGCCAACGTCCAAAGAGTCTGAGCTCCAGGACCATGGATTAGTTTTAAAGCTTTCATTACACCCGAGCAACGCCAGGCTATACTGCTAGACTTTAATAGAAGATGCTGGGCTGGTCACTGTATCTGCTGATTGTGTTACGTTTCAACTAATAACCCTTGCGTATCGTCATTAGATGATGATGTGTTTGCTATTTTATCTGTTGATCGTGGCTTCTAAATCAAGTATGAAAAATTTTGTATTGATCAGTTTTTATTTTGATTTAATAAACATATTCTTCAATAACTAGTAAAACATTGATTAGTTTTCCAACCACTTTTCCTCTCTTTCTTATTAGTGAAGAAAATGTTTAAGGTAATTTATATTGGTTTTAACAATATTTAAGCCTTTTTATGGATTGAAACGGAAAAAAAGTTAGGAAAATTTTGAAAAGGCCGAGAAAAAGTCAATATATCTTTTTTCTAAATACATTTTTAACTTTTATGTAACTATCTCATTTTCTCCCACTCATTCTTGGCTTCGTTCCCTCATGTCTACCAATCCGACACCCTTTCTCCTTTCACTTCCTCAATTTTCCTTTCCTTCTCTTATCTTTTATCCACTTCTTCGCTTTCTTTCTTTCTTCCTTTTACTTTTCTTTTCGCCACCATTACTTTCTTTGTCTTTACACGCAGCACACTCAAACAAATAATTGTAATTTTTCCTAATGATTACGATCGCCGATCATACGGAGTTAGTTTCACACGTAGAAATGACTACACGATCTCAGAAGTTTTGAATTTTTCTATATGTAATACACACACACACACACACACACACACACACACATATATATATATATATATATATATATATATATAAATTCTGTAAATGAATAATTTTAATTACATTAAGCTCTCTGGCTGGATCAGTTTTAACATTTAATTTTTAAATAATTTAATTTTTAATAATTAATAATAATAGGATCTTTTTTTGTAATTTTACCATCAAGCCGCTTCCGTTTATATATATATATATATATATATATATATATATATATATATATATATAGCTGCATACACCGCTGTCTTTATTATAATGAAGGTGATAATTAATTCATCCAAGTGATTTAATGTTCTATTTTCAAGGTTAATGACTAATTTTTCCCTATTAAAATTTAAAGTGCACTCCAGAATTCCAATTATTCTACGAGTGCGACTTGAAATGTAAATGGTTGAGAAAAACTGCTATAGAGCGTCTCACATTGTGCACATGCAAAATTGATTAATTAATCTCCAAAGATATTTTACACTCATATACAGATTTCCTTCATTTTTGATGGGCTTATGGAAACATTTCTTGCGGAACATCGTTTTTTAAGATGGCTGCCAGGATTGTAGTATTCTCGACATTGCGATGAATTTGTTTTCAAAAATAACTTCATACGACAGGAACGGGTCGAATAAGATGTGTACGATCTAAGATCAACTCTACTTAAATAACTATTGCAGCAGAAATAAAAAGGCGAATATTTTTCGGGACATAATTTTTGTATCGTTTAATAGCATTTAGAATTCTACTAGGAAATGTTTAACAGAGGCTGAGAAGAGCTGCACTGATATACAAAGACAAAATGGGATCGCCAAAGATACATTCCATTCGCTACGTAGTGTAGAAGAAGAAATTTGAGTTTTATTTATTTTCTGTGGATTATTTAAAAGTTGGGGTTTTAAGGTATTTTTTAATGTTTGGTTATAGTGAGAAGGTTGATTTAGTCAAATTTTAACTAAAAAATATTTTTTTCTTTAAAAATGTATTGTTGGTAATATTTTCTCTTTCAAAAATGTATATTTTTCTATAAAAGTCTATTTTTATGTATATAATTCTGTAAAAGTGTATTTCTGTACTTTCATAGTGTTTTGATCCCCGTTTGGGTGTTAACTATTTGCCCATAGGTAAAACCCTAACAGGTTCTACCACTCCAGGTTAGAGTGAACCTGGGAACAACAGAAATTAAGAGGTGGTTCCATGCTTCTCACAACCTCTTAATCAGAGGTCTTGCTGCCCGATGCAGTTTGCTGTCATGCCCAGGATCCAGAGTATTAAGAGCCAGAAACATTTCATTAGGAACAAAGACAAGAATATTGAAATGTTACGTCATATCTGTCCTCTTATCTGGCTGCGAATTCTGGAAAATCCCCAGCATAAAGTGACTTAAAGCAACAGAAAGATGCTGAGGATACCATGGACCGAACATGTGAATAAGAACCAGGTTTTGGAGAAAATAGAAACAGAAAAAGAAAAACGTATAGTTAACATCGGGAAGAGGCAGTTGACATTTCTGTGGCACGTAATGGGCAATGAGTACTCGGAAAATCTAATATTCACAGGACATATTGAGGAAAAGATGGACAATGGAAAGCAGCTCGTAACGTTGAGTAAATGGATGGTAGAACAAGATCTGGGAGAAATAGCAAAAAAAGACAAAAATCATTAAGGGCTACAATGGACAGGGAGATGTATAGGGCCATGATTATCTACAGCCTGAAATAGCATAGTCCATAAAAGAAGACGACTACGTCGGAACATTTATCAGAGTAAAAAAAAAAATTATATTTTAAAAATTAGTTCCGAAGACGGATCCAGCTTATAATATTGAGAAGGTGTTAAATGGATCGGTGACATTTACAGTATTATCAGCACTTATGTTTTTTTTACTTACATTTGCCGTACCTTGAAAATGTGATATCTGCATATATTTTGTACTTCTGTTAATTTATATACACTGTTTTCCTTAATTAAAATTGTGGAACTACTTTAAGAATGTATGCGATCTATTATTGTTGTTGAGAAAGATGTTTTTTGCAAAAATAGAAAAAATATTTATTTCAGCAAACAATTGCCTGTTTATAATATTTTCTTAAAGGAAAACGCATACAAATGCATATCTGATTTTTACTCATTTTTCAAAAATTGCTGTAAAATCAATTATTGTGCCCAAGTTTCAAACTTGATATTATAGACACAGAACAGGCAATGCATAGACAAAAACTCCCCTTTTCTGATGAGAGGAATGGACAGACGCTAGCCAGGTCATATTAGAAAATTTCTTGATGAAACTTTTTAAAAATACATCTAATTAAGCGTCAAAATAAATGGACATAGTTCGAATACGCTCTGTTTTGTCCCTGCGCTCTGTGTCATCTGTAGATAACTTGTCAACATATTACATCCTTGACGCACTCCGATATAGGATAAAAGAAAAGAGTGGGTGAGTAAATATCCAGGCAAACTGGTAATAGGGTTACCATGAAGGAACAAGCAGTCGTATCAATAATTTCTATTGCCAGCATCAAACTTGACACTCGTCCCTAATGGCAAGATAGGACGTTTTGTATTACACAACTGCGTAGCCTGGAGATAGAAAAATATCAAGGCTGATAACGTCTGGCTTGAATAACGCTGCAGCTGACATATATTTTGATTGGTCTTCAGCTTGCCTTTGCACGCCTGGTAAAGTCAATTACCCATTTGTCTCGTTTGTATCAATACGCAAAACTAGAAAGCGTGAAATTAAAACGAACGTTTTGGTAATTAGATATTTCTTCTTTTGACACCTTTCAATTCAAGAAATTAATCATAATCTGAACGCTCTTTTCTCGTTCGCTGAATAAAAGAAAATAATCGCCGTGGTTTAGCAGATAAATATACAGGTATCGACGAGTGTCACAGACTAAATTAGACAATAATAATTTAGGCTATTTTTTAAGCTGAATTCCTATTAATATAAAACAAACAATAACGAACCAAAATCCTTACCCAGTGAAATGACGCCAAGATAAAGACACGTCCCACCTTAAAATATATTGCTCTGCGTTTCAAAGTAGTTTCTTCAAATTTTACCGATATATAAACTTATTTATAAATGGAACTTTGTCTGTGTGTGTGTGTCTCCGTTACTTTAGACGCCGAAACGGCTGAACCGATTTTCTTGAAAATTTACACAGTTGTACTATAAGCGTCTGCGAGTGTTTTTAGCGAGGACTTGTGTCGAGGTACCCCTGATAAATATCGAAAATCGATAATAAAAAAATCGGGTTATAGAAGGAGTGGTCCGATTTTAATCAAATTTGATACAGTCATAGACAAAAACATAAGAAACGATATTCAGAAGTTTCAAGGTTTCAGTTCATACAATAGTGCAGAAAATCTATAATATATATATATATATATATATATATATATATATATATATACTGCTAGTATAAATATAAATTCTTATTGTAATATTTTAAAAAGCAATTCACCTCAAGCAAGGCAATAGTGCCACTAAGACACAAGAGTGAAATAAAAGAAAATATTGTAGAAGAAAACGGAAGCCCAAATAGGGAATAAACCTCTTCCTCTGTTCCAAAGACTAGGGAAGAGTTTGAACCGGAAGATAAGCGAATATATTTAATCTTATTAAAATGTGATTATATATATATATATATATATATATATATATATATATATATATATGTGTGTGTGTGTGTGTGTGTGTAGATGGGAAATAATATTTTTAAGTAGATATGAGAAATATTATTAAATAGAGATATATTCGCATAATAGACTTTTTATTAGCACCTAATGTTATATATGTGAACAACAATAACAATAATAATATATACATTAGAAAGCATGCTGAAAATATGAACTCGACGGCGCAGACGCCATTCGCCATTCTTAGCATCTAATAATAAGCAAGTGCATGTGTGATACGATCATCTTGACTCTACAAGCTTTCAGAGAGAAATCGCCTTGATATCACATTTATGCACAAGAGCAGTCATAAATGGTTCCTGAGGGATTTCTTTCTACATTGGAATATGAAATTTGTAAAAGTGGAACAATTTGGAGAAATGTACCAAACAGTAATTCAAGTAGTCCCACCAACGAATGGCGCACTCGCCAAACAAAAATGCATATCATTTTCTTTCTGAATGACAATAATTAAAATAGATCGTAATGCTTTTTGTTTAAATCGTTAGTCAATTCGGATTTCCGAAAATGAATAGACCACTGGCGTCTACATCCCACGACAACTGGCGTCAAATTTTGTCAGACTGTGTGCTACACAACCTCAATGAATCACAAGAGTAGCAGATGGAAACAAAAATTCATGCAGCTGCTAGATTGTGGAGAACAGCTCAACGGAACAATTTCCATGAAAGCATTTGTAGAAAAGAGAGAAGAAAATCATGTGATGTCGGTGGAAGTGAGACTGAAGCCGAGATATCAGTTCAGAATCGATTACCTTACAGAAAAGGAACGATTTAATAAACTTATAGCCTACATAAATTCAAATAAAAACCCTGAACATTGAGAAAAAAATGTACGACAAAAAAGGATTCTAAAGAAATTCATTGAAGTACTTAAACGAATCGGATAATACTGAATCTTTCTCGGCGAGCGGTGACCTGTAAAATTATGAAAGGACCAGTCTATGAAACGTTCAGCATTTGTGACATAAAAAGAGTGTTAAAAATCACAGGTTGCCGAATTTCAGACAAAAATTGAAACCGATAATATTTCTCGGACTTATAATGTCCTGCTTAATAGGTCAGTCATCAGTCAGTCAAGTGCCATATGTGTTACACACTTTGGGCGATCATGTCTCAAAAGAGATATGACTGACTGGGCAGGAAATTATTCCGCAGTAAGTGACCATTGCTTTCTACGGTAGACTTGTTGCCTGCCAAGGCTATAGAACACAATCTCTCCTATTATTTAACCCATAACTAGAAGGAAGTTACGGATTAATACCTTTCCCAAGGGTATTTATGCGTAAGTGAATACAAGGAGTTCAACTGGAATTCAAATTCGGCACCCTGAATTCCACAGTACCACAACTCACATCCGCTTAATAATTCAAACATCCAAGATCCGGTGAAATTAATAAAACTTGCCACACCACAAAAATGCCATGTGTTTTTATTAAAATTCTTACATTATCTCCTGCCTGATGGTAGTGTAAGCATTTACGCTCTGTGTGTGTGTGTGTGTGTTTTATTAGTTTTCACTGCAAAAAAAAAAGAAGAAAAATAGGTAACTTTTAGTGGACGATTTAAATTCGCAGAGCTTTGATGAATATCAATATCATATCTATTTTACAAACTCCTAAAATATATTGCCAAATATTACGAGAAATAACTGTATAAGTTTTATACAGACAGGTCAAAATACACACACACACACACACACACACACACACACACATATATATATATATATATATATATATATATATATATATTAGTGCTGAAATTATTGTTGGTTTGGTGGTAATGAAAAAACTTTTATAATTCTAAAATTAAGTTGTGACTTTCCAAATTTTTCCAGAGTTTGTGAGTGTAACATTTTTTCTTTTTAATTTCACTCTTGTGGAATTATATGTATACACCCGCCTTACATTTTTATATCTTTTTTCATTAAATTTTACTTTTAAACGACTTCCATCTTCTGCCAGTTTTGTGAGTAATCCTTTGTTTTGTCCTTCTTTGACCCTTTATAATTAAGTCAACGAAGCCCTTGATAAGTGTTTGCTGAAAGGTTCCTCGGGTTTGGGATAATTATGACGTCTATTTTGTTTAAGGTTATTGGTGCGTTCTTTGGGTACAAATCATCATATATATATATATATATATATATATAATGCTAGGGATGGAAAGCAACACGCTGCATCTACCGATGTTTTAATAACTGCATTTATTGATGTAAATCTTAAACAAATTTGATAGTGTGTTTTTCGGACGATCGTTATCTTCGCCTTGTTAGATCAATTAAGATAAAAGTCGGCGCTACTTCACTCTCCCCCCCTCTCTCTCTCTCTCTCTCTCTCTCTATATATATATATATATATATATACACGTGTATATATATGTGTGTGTGTGTCTCTGCGTGTGTGTATGAACTCTGCTAATACCTGCTGCAGTTCCATGTATTCACTTCTCCAGAAAAAAGCCTGCACAATGTTTTTTTTTTCTTTTTTTTTTTAATCATTTCACCCCCGAGCAAGGCGGGAACGCCACTGATGTGCAGGGAGCTACATAAATGTAAAAAGATTAACCTAGTTAGAAAGGAACAATAGAAAGCTGAGAAAGCAGGTGCGATGACAGATACATAGGTGGAGAGAAAGTGAAGGTTATACAGGGGTGGGGAGAGTGCTAGAGTCCAGTGGTTAGTAGATGAGTATTGACTTTGCATTTAAATTTCTGGAGGTTGTAGCTGTCAGGAAAACAAGAATACGGGAGCGAGTTCCACAGGCGGGAAGTGCGAGAGAAGAAGCTGCAGGAGTAGACTTGTCGTCTGCATTTGGCTAACCTGACTGTGAATGGGTGGGACCCAGTTGCCAATCTGGTTGCACGAGTAAACACCTGTTGAGGAGGCATCAATGACTTAAGTTCGTCTGAGCAGAAGCCATGAAAGTATTTATAGAACAGACAAAGGGAGGCCAAATTTCGACGATGGGGAAGTGGCTGCAGTCGAGCCGCCAGATCAGTACTTATCACATTACAGACTCTCCTTTGGAGCCTGTCAAGAACACTGAGGGGAACGGCAGGTGCGCCTGACCATAAATGGCAGCAGTACTCCATGTACGGACGGATGGTTGACTTGTATATATGCAGGATGGATTCAGGTGGAAAAAAAACATCCTGGATCGATATAGTGACCTAACCTTCTTAGCAGTAGATTGCGCAATTCATCCAACTACTTCCAAAAATTATTAAATAAAAGTCACTAAGATATTCTTAGGACCGTTGGATTATGTCTGACAAATCTAAAAAGATTTACAAATGCAAACCCTCACACTGTCCTTCAAAATAAAATTACCAGCATTACAAGTTAGATTCAACTGTATAGTATCCAAAATCGACACGGATACGGTTAATTTAGCTAGTGATCTAAATATTGCTGATAAGATAGAACATATCTTTACCAAGAACGCTTGCAAGTTATTTAAGGATCCCAAACTTAAACTTCATAAAAATTACAAACTAGGTTAATTTGTTCCACTAAAAGGGATTTAGGGTTAGTCGCTAAAGAAACCATAAAAAGAATAACTGAGGAACTATGATCCGTTTTTCACCCCAATGTTTTCTGATACCATTCATTGGTTCACCTAGATTAAAGACAAAGCTAAAATTTCCTTCTTTCAATTTGATATTGTAGATTTCTATTCTTCTATCTTCAAAATATCCTAGGTTGTTGTATTATTTTTTGCTAAAGAATCATGTTAAAATTATCGATAGAAAAATTAAAATATTTAGCAGTTAGAAAATTGATTCTAAATTTGACCATTCTACCTAGACCAAAGGTCGCTACGATAGATTTTATGTCCCCATCTGGGTGTATGATTCAGCCTAAATTGTTGCTCTAGTAGGTATTTATATATTAGATACCATAAGTGTCTAATATATAAATATGTTAAACAAATTTGCTTATATAGTGATGACGGCTTCGTGTTCATCCTTAATAGCTATGAGCCCTTAACCAATAGAATCCATCAGAAAATTATCAGGGCTCTTTAAATTGTAGGCTTTAATATTGAAGTTTCCTCTAATCTAAAAATAGTTAATTATTTGGTTATGACTCTTCATCTTAATGACGGTTTCTAAGGAAGATGCACCCAGGGAAAATGATTTCTCTATCAATATTAATGTTAATTCCAACCTCCATAATACTATTATAACACAAATACGAAACATCGTTAACACAAGAATTAACCGATTATCTTCAAAACTTGAAGTTTTCAGTGAAAATAGAAACATAATAAAGCCCTCCAGAAAAAAAAGCTTCAAGAACAAATTAATGTATGTAAAACCAGTTTTTAGTTCTAAGACAACTAGAACGAAAAATAGACGTAAAAAAGGAAAGTAATATTGTTTAATTTACTATTCTGTAGGCTATCTAACCTCAACATAGAGAAATATTTTCTGGAATTGGTAAGCAAGCATTTCCATACCAATAATCCCGTACAAAAATCTTTAATAGAAATACTATTAAAATTAGATATTCCTGTACGCACAATATGGACACTATTATCAATTTACACATTAGACAATTTTTTCTATAAATTTAGCTAGGGATAATACTAAAACTGTTATTCTCTGTCTTGCAATCGTAGGTTTATCAGCAATTGTCCGGTTGAAGGAAAATGTAGGTCTACGCAAGTAATCTACCAAGCCAATAACTTCCCCATAAATAGCAAAAAGAATTATCAAGTCAACATTAGAATTTCGACAGGAGAATTTACACAACGTTACTACTCTCATAAGCACTTCTTTTCTAACCCTAACCTAAAATTCCAAACTTTCTTTTCCCAAAGATTTTCGAAAATGAAAGAGGTGGGACACAAACCAGAACTGAGTTGAAGAATAATAGGTTCGGTCCGCACCCAAAATAACTGTTACAATATATGTTTAGTTTAAAAAATCACAGTAATAAAATATCTTAAGCAACATTTGTTTTTAAACTTTAGAAAAGAATCCATAAGCAAATGTCGTCATAAATTCAAATTTTTAAATATTAATTGTCAATTTAGATATAAATCCCTTAAATAGAATCCAAATCTAAATTTTCGTTAGATAATTGTTTCCTTTTGGATCATCTTATTTACAGTATAATTCATTACAATAGTAGTATAGGTTAACCTACTTTAATCCCTACCTTTTCTAGTCTAAATTCTTGATAATAGTCGGTAAATTAAAATGTATATTAAATTCTATTAATCTATAATTTTTCCCCTATTAGATCTTCATTATTTTTCTCTTATTAGGCCTTCATTATTGAACATTTAAATATCTACCGTTCCTTAAAATCCCTTTTCACTTTAGTTCTAGTTTGTTTTTTGTTTTTTTTCATTTTGCCAGCTTTTTCATCAGTGTGCAAATCTGACATACTTTTACTTCACACTTTCTTTCTGGCTCATTCCATATTTTTCTTATCTTTCTTTCTTCCTTTCGTTCCTTTTCTCCTTCTTTTCCTTTTCTTTTCTCTACGCTTACTTGTCTTTACTTACGCATACATATATATAATGTTGAGTTGTGATGATATTTAGTGTCTAGATCGTGCTACTTTAAGTGGTGTCCTAATAAAAAACATTTTGGTAAATCAGAATCATGTCGAATTCGAAGTTCACGTCGAATAAAATTTGATAAAAAAATGGATTAAACCATGAGTTTTTAATTTTCCGTCCACATACAACTAAAACAACTTTACGAGATATTACTTACCAAATATCAGGCAAAATGGCGAACATAAACTACAGTTATAACAGAAAATAACATGTATCCAATACTTATGCGTGTCACTATATATATATATATATATACATACATGTGGTGGGGTGATCGAATAAAGTAAAAGAACCAAATAGGTAACGATTCACTTTTGTTAAAGCTTATTCGGAAATGAGAGAAAATGTAAAATTAACAAATAGACTGTATACTGGCATGATGTGATTTGGTATTAATTCTTGTTCATCAGATATGTGTCCCGTGCAATAAAGAAATAGATTATTATTTTGTTTATTTTAAATGCATGTGCCTTGAATATTTTGCATAGTCAAGTGTATAATAATGTGTGCGTATGTTTATGTGGAAACGCTTGTGTGTTTAGCTGTATGTTGGACGGTAACGTTAGTTAATATATGCGTATATATGTGTATGTGTCTTTTAATATACATGCAATGCGTATTAAAGTAATGTCTAATTTTTAAGTTTATATATATGAGGAATATTTTTACTGCAATGTGTGTGATGCTCTATGTGTGTGTTTACGTAGAAACTATTTTCTGTCTCGGTGTAAATCGATAATTTCGTTAATATGTGTGTATATGTGTGTATAAAAATTTCGTTTAGTTCCTTTTTGTATTTTTATCTTTTTACCATTTTTCTTCATTGTGATAAAAGACGATCTGTCAAAGAATGGGAAATGTTGCCAGAACATGAAGTCAAATTACTGTGGATGCTTTAGCGATTAAAGCAATTTTTATACCATTTCATCTTTGTCTTTTAATTAAAATTGTTTTTTCCTCCTTAAATGGAATAGTAATAATAGCCTTTTTCTTTATATGGAAACATGGTATTCATTCACCAGCTACTGTTTATATTGGTTAAAATGTATAAAATCATTATCTTAAAAAAGATCTTTCAAGGTAATAGCTTTGTTTTCCAGTTCGTTGTTATTGCTCTTTCTAATATTTACAGGAAGTTTTTCTTTAATATTTTGTTTAACGTACTTAGTTTGGGACATCATCATTTTGATTGTCATTATTTTCTTTTTGGCTTAGCTGTGTCATTCAATTTAGGTTGTTGTTGAATTTTTTTGTTCTCAATAAATGTACATTATTTTATTTGGTACTGTACTTTGCTTGTTGTTCTGCAACGCCAGCTCACGTGATTTAAACAAGAATGAACCGACACGCTTCACTCACCCGAAACCTTTTCTAAACATTGATCTGAGAATGTATTTGTTTGCTGAGCGCTATGTATGATATCTTTACATAAAGTCTCAATTTGACGATTTATATTTAAGAAGATGACTCTTAAATTTTAGTTAGAATGCGTGTACACCACCATTAAAAGAGTTGCATGTGAGAATAAAAAAATATTTAAAGATATCTTAAAAGACGATAACGATTGTCATGTCAGTAAGATTTTTAAAGATCAGTGTTGATTGGAAAGCAGAAAGTGTGAGGAGTACAACAGAAGAAACTTTTAGTAAAGAATAATTACATCTAGTTATTTAAACTGTAACATGATGACACATAACAGCCAATCAGGTTTTCCTCTTTGATGTGCCGTGTCCCTTTAAGACTTGGACGGTCACGGCCTCCCACAACCCCATATTTTGTAGCTCTTAATACTTTTTCACTTGATATTTCTCCCTGAATTAGATTCTTCAAGTCATCTTTCTTCATTATATCTCCCAGGAAATTCAGCTGTCTCTTGCTCATGTTAAGTATAAGTTTCCTTTTCTTTTCCGTCCTCTCCAAGACCTTGTCGTTGTTTATATTTTTGGCCGATAGTATCCTCATCATCCTTCTGTAGAAGCACATTTCTGTTGCTTCGACTCTCTCTTTCATACTTAATGAGATTGTTCAGCATTCGCTCATACAGAAAGACATATATAACATAGCATTCTAGTACACCTGTCGATCTAGTCAGTTAGCTAAGGGCCATACACGCTTGGGCGATTATGTCTCGAAAAAGACATGACTGACATGGCAGAAGATTTTACTGCAGAAGGTTACCATTTCTGCGGTAGACTGATTGCCAAACAAGTCTATAGAACCCAGTCTGTCTTGCTATTTAATCCATAGTTGAAGGAAGAAGCAAAGGATTGATACTTTTCCCAATGTGCTTTCACATAAGTGAATGCAACGCATTCAAATGGATTTCTAACTCTGCTCTCCGATTTCTTGTTCTGAGGCGATATCCATTGCCCCACAACGGATATTCTTCTTCTTCGATGTGCCTGTCCCTTCAGGACGTAGGCGATCATGGCTTTCCATGTCTCACAATCCCTGGTGGCTCTTTTCCTGTTACTCCATGCAACACTTGTTCCATCATCTACCCGATTATGTCCTTCAAATATGTTATTCGTTGCTTTCCCCTGTCTCTTTTGTCTTCTTTCAGGCCTGTTGGAATCAGATTCTCCAAGCCCTCCTTCCTCATTGCATGTCCCAAGAACTTCAGCTGTCTCTTTCTGATGTTCAGTATAAATTTCCTTTTTGTTTCCATCATTTCAAAGACCTCATTATTGCTCACATGCTAGATCCATGATATTGGCAGCATCCTTCTGTGGAACAACATTTCAGTTGCTTCATGTTTTTCCTTCATCTTTGATGTGATTGTCCAGCATTCACTGCCATATTAAAGAACTGACAAAACATAGCAATCCAATACTCTCTTCTTTGTTTCTAGCGAAAGTGTCCTGTTTCTTAATACTTTACTCAATTTCTGGAATGCTTCCTTCGCCATGCCAATTTGCTTTCGAATCTCTGTGTCGCAATTTCCGTCTTCTGTTATAACACTTCCCATGTATTTAAATTTTTGTACCTGCTTGATTCTAGTCTCTCCGACCTGTATTTGGCATATTTGGCTGCCCTTTTTACTGATGACTATGCATTCGGCTTTCTTGCAGTTTATTTGTAGTCCTTTCTTATCACTCTCTTCAACTACCTTCTGTAGGAGAACTTGTAGTTTCCTTTCTGTGTCTGCTATCAGCACTGTATCATTTGCGTACCTTAGGTTGTTTACATTGTGGCCTCCGATGAAAAATCCAGGCATAACATTTAGGTCTCCTAATATTCTCGCTGTACAAGTTGAACAGGTTCGGTGAAAAGACACATCCTTGTCTTACGCTCCTTTTTTATATTTGTATATGTGCTGAATTCGTTACCTGTTTTCTGCTAATAAAGATTCTTGATTAATCTTAAGTCTTTCCCATGTATGTCAAGGCTGCCGAGCATCACCATCAATTGTTTGTGGCTTATTTTGTCAAACGCTATCGCATAATCAATAAAGCACAGGTATAAGTCCTTCTTCATTTGTATTACCTTTTCACAGAGCATCCTAATCATAAAAATGGCGTTCCTTGTGCCAGTTTCTTTGACGAAACCCCATGGTTTTCGTCCTATCACTGACCTGATTCTGCTTCTCGCTCTATTCATCAGGATTCGAACGATCAGTTTTGTTATATGGCTCATTAAACTGATGGTTCTGTGGAGTTCGCACTCATTTGCTCCTGGCTTCTTAGGTAGAGCTATGAAGATCGACTTGCTGAGGTCATCTGGTATTACACTACCATTATAAATTTCATTTATTATTTCTGTAATTTTCTTTATATCAAATTCTTCCAGGGTTATCAGCAGCTCTATGACTATGCCAGCTCTATGTCTGGGCCAGCTGCTTTATTTCTATTCAGTTTCTCTATAGCAGTTTCCACTTCACACTTTAATATTTCCGGTCCGTCCTCATCTTTATGTATTATCAGTTGATCTCTCTTGCTGTGGAAAAGATATTTTATATATTCTTTTCGTCGTTGAAGTATTTCCCCTTTCTCCAAAATGATTGTTCCATTCTTAGATTTTAAACATCCTGTTGAAGAGCAGCTTTTTTGTCCTGTCAGTTCTTTTATTTGTTTATTCATGTCTGCTTTATTATTCCTGTTCAATCCTTTCTACTTCTGCACATTTGTCATTGAGCCATTCCTCTTTAGCCTGTCTGCATTTTCTTATTTAACGCATATACTATGCTTAAATTCATAACACCTAGGTCTGATAACAGAAGGTTCACCAGGACAATTGCCATATAAATATTCATAGAATAAACAGCAGACGCAATGTTAAGTTAGTGTTAAAATGACAAGCCAAAATCTCATCTCAAGTCTAGTAACATTATATCGAAGAAGGTATCTTAAATATATTATTAATCAAACATGTTTCTGCTGCCTGTTTCTCTCTTACTTAGGTATACCTTTGTACAAATTAATTAAAACAATTGCTTTCATTTCCTTTCTTTTAGTATACGGTCAGTTTTGGGCCCACTGGAGTGATAGGGTACAATCGATTTTTATTTTTTCTCTGATTATGTCATTTGCAGTCGTTTGCAGTAATATGAATCTACTTTCGTGGTGTACGATGAAATCTGTTTGACTTTGAAAAATATTGTGTCATCCATAATTTAATCAGATTTTATCTCGCACAGACACTGTCTCGACTATCGATTAGTTTTTCTTAGGCTATTTTCTATGAAGGATCTTACTCCAAGGATGCGTACAAAAATTGTAACGTCGCACGGAAACACTGGCAAGCATTATAGAGGGATCGCGGATATTGTTGATATCAGCTTTTCAACTGTCAGTCGTGTCATCACGGCAAAGAAACCAACTAGATCCATCAGTCCAAATATGTAAAAAAGAAATGCGGTCAGAAAAAAAAACCGGCAAGAGACGAAGTATACGTAATCAGGGAAAGTATAAAAGATCCTACGAAAACTTTATTGGTTGTGTTTCAATTAATTTGCACAAAAGTGTATATAAAAATATTTATGCACAATCACGCAATTTCGGCTTAAATTGAAAAAATCAGTGAACTTAGTTTGAATTCCAGTCGGGTTAGTTACATTAAGTCACGGCAAAATAACCTTGGAAATATTATGACTGCATCTCTTCTTCCTCCAGTTCTAGTTACTTTTCAAAGAATTAGAAATGAACATGAGTTTATAACACTCTGTTGTTGAAACAAATTATATATTGAAGGAATTTATATATATATATATATATGTGTGTGTGTGTGTGTGTGTGTGTGTGTGTGTGTGTGTATTCTCGGCACCTACGATTAATGAACATTGTGAATCATCAGCTTAGGTTGCATGACATTTAGAATCTGACTCATTAAATAATTGTATTTGAATGATAGCATCCTCTTCATTAACGTTGGTATTGAATGAACGCGTCTTTCAGGCATTCTTTGATTGAACCTTTACACAGATTTAGGAAGTCACAATTTAATAAAACAATTTAAGCTATAATTCTTTAAAAAAAAGCATTTTTATGTTTAATTTCTCTAATTTTCTCTTCTGAATATACCAAGGCATAATTTAGATGATCCTACTTTTATTTATGTAAAACTGAGTATGTATTATGTTTTGTTGGAATGTTGCTCGGTGGTCTCATGTGTATCGGCTTGGAAGGGAGTCTACAGACGCGGAGTGCAAGAAAAGGAACTATTGAAGCAGAACCGGCAGTTCGGTTACGTTTAATTATTTCTTCGGTGAAAGAGTGTGACTTATATGCTAATCTAGTATCACGCTGAAATTCATGTAGTCGGGGAACCCGGAGAAAAACTCATCAGAGGAGTTACCATAAAAAATATTTGTAGAAACGTCAGCAGGAAGTTACATCCCGTTGATGAGACAGTGACTGTTATTGAGAGGCCAAGTCACGACCAATTACAAAATTGCAAGCTTGGAGTACACCGTATGATTAAATAGAATGAAAACGCAGGAGAAATTAGTTAACATTTAATGTCTAAACAAAACAGTTAATGTAGATATCAAGCATTCAGTCCTTAACGTGAATCACGTTTGGTCAAGCTGCAATTCTCTTTTATGATAGAAAATTCATTTTCGTAATGTAAAGGTAATAATATATTATGCTCCCATAACGATTGAACTCTCTGGAGGAGAAAATTTTAAAAACAGTTTTCACTTCTGCTATATAAGCGTGACTCTTCAGAAATGAATTGAGTTCTTTCGGTGACTGGCGTGTGTATACACTGATTATGTACAACACGTTAAAATTTCCTTTCTCTGGTTCCATGCGCCTATGTCTTAGGGTGTAGTTACTCCGATTGACACCAAGTCGGTCGAGTTTCGATCCCGGCCAGAAGCAAGTGGAAGTGTCTAGTCACACTGATGAGCTGTGATACAGCGAAACAGGTTTGTATGTGGCTGACGAATATATATATATATATATTTGAAATTATTTGTTAGAACCATTATTTTGATCGATTCTCGTATTCAAGTAGATATTCTGTTCATATTCAAACAGTATATAAATTTATTTCTATCGGCCTGATTATTTACGATAAATTTTTGTTACGAAAATGTTTATCATTCGGCAGGATTCAAACCTGTGACCTCTATCAAATCCTATCCTGCCGAATGACACACATTTTTGTAACAATAATTTATCGTAAGTAATCAGGCTGGTAGAAATAAATGTCTATACTGTTTGATTAAAAACTGAATATCTACTTAAACACGATCAAAAATAAAGTTCTAACAAATAATTTCAAATTGTGTTTTTTTTTATAACCATTTCGTTAATCTTCATATATATATTTGTAGTTACATTTTTATCGAAGTTTAGAACAAAAATATTGTTTTCAGTACACAAGAACTGTCGTGTTTCGGTGCAATATCAGACACCTCATCAGGCGTTATACTGTTGCATGAGACAGAAAATAATATATATAGATATTTGAACCTATTGCAAATGCTATGTATATATATATATATATATATATATATATATATATATATATATATATATAGGACCCAGTTGCCAATCTGGTTGCACGAGCAAACTCCGGTTGAGAAGGCACCAGTGTAGCATAATAAGTAATATATATATATATATATATATATATATATATATATATATATACTTATATATATATTACTTAGCATAATAAGTAATATATATATATATATATATATATATATATATATATATACTTATTATGCTACACTGGTGCCTCCTCAACCGGAGTTTGCTCGTGCAACCAGATTGGCAACTGGGTCCTACCCGTTCACTGTTAGGTTAGACAAATGCAGACGACAATTCTACTCCTGCAGCTTCTTCTCTCGCACTCCCCTTCTGTGGAACTCGCTCCCATATTCTTGCTTTCCTGACGGCTACAACCTCCAGAAGTTTAAATGCAATGTCAATACTCACCTACTAACCACTTGACTCTAGCACTTCCCCCACCCCTTATATCCCTCCCTTTCTCTCCTAGCTTGAAACTGTCATCTCACCTGCATTCTCATCTTTCTATTGCTCTTTTCTAATTGGTTTGTACTCCTATTCTCTCTTCTAATTAATTTTCTTTCAGTTATGTACCCCCCGCACATCAGTGGCATTTCCGCCTTGCTCGGGGTGAAATGATTAAAAAAAAAGGTGGGAAAAACTAGAAAACTCCTACAAAATTGTACATTTTGTTTCGAAAGAACAATATCTCATCAGGTAGTTAACAGTGATGGTAAGAAAACTTTTTATTTATTTATTTATTTTATTGTACAAAAACAACACTGTCTCATCTTATTTTCATCGCTTTTCTTCTTTCTTTCTTTCTTTCTCTTTTTTATATCTTTTTACCTCGTACGAAGAAAACATTATTTCCAGTCTATCTCAGTCGGTTCGTATCCGTCTCAGTTTGTTCATATCTATCAATTTATATTTACTACGCTTCGTCAAGGTCACGATTACGTAATTTCGATAAAAATAAAACTAATATGATCATGATAAGTGAATAGGACATCTTCTGTATCGAAAAGACATACTTGCCTTGTAAATCAGCAAACAATCTCGAGATTCGATCTTCTTCCAAGTTATTGCACATACGACGTTCTGCTTAGTCTCACACAAGGTAATCATATACACACACATACACATACACACAAATTTATATGTATGTATATTTGTATGCATAATGGATGCCGACGCGTACGAATATCATTGAAAATCTATCCAGTTATCAAGGTGTAGTTTCCTCTTTTTCCTTTTCATATGCTGGCCGCCAACACAGGCTAAAATTGGCGTCTGTACAACTAATTAATTCATATTTAGAGAAGGAAATAAGTGAGGCAAGAGCTACTATGAGTGAGAGAGAGAGAGAGAGAGAGAGAGAGAGTGTGTAAAATGAAATTGTTTGAATAAATCGATCAGCAATTTATCTGCCAATATGAATTTTTTCTGTATTCAAAGAAAAAATATCTCATCTCATTAAACGCAATGTTATAACGTTTGAAGAATAGAGCAAATTTTTTTACCATAAATAAAGTATGTAATAAAACTATATTGCTTTATATAGGGGGAAAGAGCTCAACATCAGAAATAAAGCGTCTGTAAACATAAACTTTAACACTGAGTTCAATAAAAGGGGGCGACTGTCTGTTGAATGCGCTTTAGCAAGAAACAGACAATTCATTGTGCTGCACTCAGCATATATATATATATATATATATAAGGACTGCTTATAATTTCCAAATTTTCTCATATATATATATATATATATATATAAATGAAAAAATTCGGAAAGTATAAGCAGTCCTTTTTTTATGTCAACTCTGCGAAGTCGGCAGTCAGGTTACTGAAAGTAAAATTAATCAGCTAAGCTGAGGTGCATATTGATTGTTGACTGATTGTTTTTAAATTTAAATTTTGTTTATAGTACTAGCGTTGTTTAAGATTGTTATAAATTATAGATCTGGGTGTCAATTATTTTCATTTTTTAACTGTTTAATTTTAATTTGGTTTGTACCATAACCTAAAAATGAAAAAAAAAACCTATAAGTTTAAAAAAATCATTTTACAATTAATCCGTAAAATTAAAAAGTGTAAATTTCATGCTATATATATATATATATATATATATATATATATATATATATATATGGATTAAATTACTTTTAAGATCACATGCATCTAGCTTGATATGCAACGTTCCTGGTTACAGTTAATGTTAAGCTTTTCTGATAACAAAAACAAAAATATTATAATCCTACCCTCCAGCACTACCAAAAAATGTTTAAATAACAAATTATCCCCACGATTAGAATCTTTAACATCACCTTCAAAACTTTTGTTTATATATATGGGACGAAAACAGATCCAATATCACATCAATGTCTAACATTCATCACATAAAGCACCTGCAATATAGATAAAGGTACATTGGTTAAACATCTACAAAACTGAAAGCCCACATTCACTGTCATAACAGAGACCTTCGTTAGAAAAACCGTTTATACCCGGCTATGTCTTCCCTTACGCCTACAAAACAGAAAAGCATAAGGATGCCGAAAAAACTAAATAAAAATTAAGTAAATTTTCCTTTTTAACCCTATTTAATGATATATTTTTAAATAATATTTTGTTTCCCAAATACACACACAGACACACACACATACATATATATGAATGCATCTATAATTGTGTATTTGGGCAACAAACCATCATTTATAAATGTTTAGTTGAATATAACAGATAAAGCACGATTATTAAGCGTTTTATTATCATTTTCTTACATGAGTAAAATAGATTTCCCCGATATACATATCTTTCATTTACGCATGATTGAGATAATATAATGCTTACAAGCAATGCCTTGTCTCTAATATAAATTGAAACTTAGTAGTTGTTTAAGCGTTCATTTTCTGACTATGAAAAATCTGGCAATGGACGATTTGTCTGTTCTTGGGGTTCTCTGTCTGGGATTCGTTAGAAACTGCCAGTAAACCTTGGGAATGAAATTACAAAGACAAAATTGTTCTGAAATTGCTGTTGTTTGTGCTTGCACCAAAATCCAAGTTCTAATCTTGTTCAGACTGACGATAAACCCACAAAAGCGTCCCCTCGCAGAAACGGTAACTAATGTTTGCTCATGATAGCTTCAGGTAAGATGTTCCCAAGCAGGTTCTTGCAATAGGCGTAGGCTAACCGGGTGTGTTCGGAAATAGGTAGTAGGATATTATTATTTAAAGACATTAATTTCTCTCGTTTTTTCTTCTACTCTTTGCGCCTTACCTTCAAAGAGATTCTGGGTTTGAGAAGAAAAGTTACTAATGATTCCTTTTCAATAAAAGTTTTGAAAATCAAAGCAAAGTATGTGCGGACAAGGGATTATATCGGTCAAAATATGAGCCTTACAAAGGATGTGATAACGGAATTGAAAAAGCCGGTATAAAAAAATACAAAAACATTTATATCAGTGTCTCTTAGGATACCAGGCTACATTACGTTGTTTTCGATCCTGGGCTTATACAATTCCTCTCCCTTACGGCAACTGACAAATCTACATCAATAAATTATTCCAGACACATCACGGCTAATATTTCCTTTTCGAATTCAACTGTAGGACACAAACAATTGCGTTTGTGTGCGTTCCAATAGTCAATGAATAAAGTCGATTAGCAACGGTTTTACAGAGCGATATTCGATCAGCATAATCAATTACTTGATAATCGAATTATTGGGTCAAATCTAATAGTTTCCCCATCAACCCGATTCGCCCTTGGAACGGATATAAAAATAGATTGATGTTGACGCATGCGCAAATGAATGCATAGCTGCCTGAGAATAAGAGATTGCAACTTTTCTGCTTGAAATCACTTGCTGTATATGTGTGCAGTTAATTGCAAATATCCCGATTATTGTGCATACATTATTTCGGCCGTAAGAATGATAATATGTCAGTGTATTTCGATCTGAATCAAAGTGTTGTTTAATATAGTTTATTATACGAGGAGGATTTCGTTTGATTCGTAAGAGATAGTTTCTTTGGCAGGAGGATGCTTTGAGACTGTGTTGCTCCAAACTTTTAGAATAATATAGTACATTAAGCAAAACCATCTAAATTTGGAATCAGAAATATAAATTATGCAAAAGCATGAAAAAGAAGCTGGCTGAAATCATGTGTATGAGAGAAATTTCTATATCGTATTTTTTATTAAGATATCACAAATATTCAAGCTGGTAGATAAGAATAAACATGCTGCTAAATAAAATAACAAAGAACCTACTTAAATACAAGTATCCATTAGAAATACACTTCTTTGTTTTTTTTTATATCTTTATCCCATATAAAGCATTTAAGTCACTAAGACACAAGGCGTTACTTGGTGGTGAAGAATTAGAAACCAAAACATTAATGACCGGGAAGAAACATTGTAATCATGAGGCCAGTAAGTAACGATTGTCATTATTCTTTTACTGATTAAAGTTAGATAAAAAGTATGGAGTCAGAAAGGAGACCCACAAGCGATGCTTAACAGTGAATTGATGAGATCTCGACGTATAATGCGATTAATTAAAAAATAAATACTAGTTAGTGAGGATGTAACCCGAAGATGTAACATGAAAGTATTTAAAGCAAATACAATACGAGGCAAACTTTCGGCGTTGGGAAAGTGATGGAAGGCGATCCGAGCCGAGCCGAGCCGCCAGATCAAGTGTATTGGATTCGTCTTTAAATTTTATCAAGAAACTCAAGGTAAGCAACCGAGGTACCGGGTCATATGTAGCAACAATATTCTAAGCATGGGTGCATCGTAGACTAATAGATATGTTTGATAGATCCAGGAGAGAAACATTATATATATATATATATATATATATATATATATATATATATATATATATATAATGAAGCTAGCACTGTATTTGTTTTTGCCGATATAGACAGTTTGTACATAGAAATTAACAATAAATTGCGACGTATACTTATAATTCAATGTTAACATTAACCTCTGAATATACAGTCAACCAGAGTTCCGTCACGAACTTAACCTCGACGGGTTCACTGCATCCGGGCGGAGAAGAACACAGGCAAGGCTATGCCGAAACAGACAGGTGACCGACCCTGTCTTATAGCGCTACGGGATATTTTTTCCCGAGCTTACGGACTCGGAATTTGTACATCAAATAATAGACACTGTATTACATTTGGCTGCAGTAGGTAAGTTTCTGGTAAAAACTCAGAGGACACGAAGCTTGATTGAGATAAATGAACTTCAAGTTGGTATGCACTATCAATACCTATAGCCACACTCACTGCGTGTGTGCGTCTCACTCTCTCCATCTCTTTCTCCCTCACACACACACACACACACACACACACACACACACACACACATATATATATATATATATATATATGGAGGCGTGGAGACATTTGGATGAAGGAACCAGAGAAACGAGTTCCATTTCCAGTAGAGCTCGTTACATTCACTAACGTGCCAATACACTATCCATCACTTCTAACCTGCTACTATGGGTAAATATGAAAGACTGGATACTACAAACTTAGATGCTACCCAGTAGATGAGAAGGATAATTTCTCAAATTGAAACCTGATGTAGTATCTTGAGAAACTTGTTGCGCACTTTGTGGAACACATCTCTGTTTTCGATTCCTTCACAAATGTGTAGCTGTTCTGGAAAACATTTTCTAATTTATAATCAAATCATATATATCAATAAATATACAAACGGATATACACGCAAGTACAATCACACATATAATTATTTCTACTGGTGTTTATATAATGGTGCTCGATGTAATGTAAGATAGCCATAAAATATATATATATATATATTGTCATCCGCAGATAGATCTGTTTTGCCGTATCACAGCTCATCAGTACGGTTAGACTCCGACCCAGGATTGAAACCCGACCGAAATGGCGTCAGTCGGCGACTCTACCTCTGGCCTATGGGCGATAGCCATGAAATATATATATATATGTATATGTGTGTTTGTAGTATATCGAGGCAGCAAGTAATTTTCTAAACATATGCTATTAAATATAAGAGACAATGAATGTCTATTATGTTTAATCAATTATTTATTGGTTTTCTTCATTTCGCGCTATCCCGCGGTGTGACGTCATAAAACCGCCTCGCAAACTTAAGAACTGCGTTTATTATTTTTGGTAACTATTGCCGTTGCCAAGCGGAGTTTTATGTCAACACAAAATAAAATCGTCGGTGATGGTGGATTTTATAATATTTCAGTTTAAACAACCTCTCTGAAGATGGCTCATGTGAGCCGAAAGGTTAGAAGAAAACCAATAAATAATTATCCAAATGTTGGAGAATTTTTGTCTTTATTTTCAACTGAAATTAAAGCCAACATACGACGTTTAGAACGGTTCATGATTAAACATAATAGACATTCATTGTCTAGAGAATATATATATATATATATATATATATATCAGCATGCAGTGTGGGTATAGAAGAATCCAAAGGAGTATCTTGTACATACAGTGGTAGGATAATTCTCTAAGAGAGCTGTAAACATATATGCATATAAATACATATAGAACAAATATAAGAAACATTAAGGCAGACACGTTATCTCATAGTGAATTAGTAGTGTAGGCCTATTTCTGGTAAACCAACATCAGCTTCCGTCTTTGTTTAACAAAGGATTTTACACAAAAAAGCTTTTTGTGCAAAATACTTTGTTAAATAAATACGGAAGCTGATGATGGTTCGCCTGAAATAGGCCCGTGCTTCCGATTCACTATTAGATAACATGTCTGCCTTAATCTTTCTTATATATATATATATATATATATATATATATATATATATATATATATATATATTATGAGTGCAGCAATCTCTCTTTTAGGCATGTTTCATTGAAAATGACAGACAAGGTATTGTCTTTGTTTTTACATAATTTTTCATGTGTTCTTATGATTTTTTTTCAAAATTCAAACTATATGTATATATATATATATATATATATATATATATATATATATATCAGTCAGTTTAGTGCCATACGTGATACACACTTGACTGATCATGTCTCGAAAGAGACACGACTGACTAGGCAGAAGGTTCTCCCGTAGTATGTTGCCATTAGATTCTGTGGTTGACTGGTTGCCATCCAAGGCTATATAACCCAATCAGTCCTGTTATTTAACCCATAACTAAATGGTAAAGACCGATTAATACCTTTCCCAAGGATATTTGTGTGTTAGTGAATGCAAGGAATTCAGCTGGTATTCAAACTCAGATCCCTGATTTCTCGTTCCGAGCCGATAACCACTGCACCACAACGCACATTTATATATTTACACAGATAAAACGATATAATATAACAAAAGTATAAAAATTCAAAATCTAAATAAATTGAATGTTCAATGCTAAACGGACAGAAGATAAATGTAGCAATAATAATATAATTAGCAAATTATTGCGCTAGTTTTCGTAACACTGGGTTGTAACGCAATATCAAAGCAGTCCTGAAAATAACTTGTCGACTGTGTCGAAACTCGGAGTTTCGGAAACTTGATTAGGATGTGCGTTGTGCTGCAGTAGATATCGACTGGGAACGAGGAGTCGGGGTGCCGAGTTCGAAATCCAGCTGAATTCCTTGAATTCGCTTACCCGCAAATACCCTTGGGAAAGGTATTAATCCGTCTCTTCCCTCCAGTTATGTGTTAAATAACAGGACAGATTGGGTTCTATAGCCTTAGCTGGCAAACAGTCCACCGCAGAAACCAATGGCAAACTACTGCGGGATAATCTTCTGTCCAGTCAGTCATGTCTCTTTCGGGGCATGATCGCCTAAGCGTGTATCATATATGGCTCTTAACTGACTGACTGATTAGTATTTGTATTATTTGTGATCAAAAGATATTTTCCAAGGGCTTTCGTTTTCGCCTTTTTTCTTTGTGATGTGTCTGTTCCCATTGTCCCCCGTTTCATAGAGTTCAAATAGTAACTATGAAAATAAATAAATAAATAAATAAATAAATAAACTACTTACTTGACATGGACGAATTGAAATTTTATGCCTGAAGAGAAAAGCCTTTGAATTCTTTGATTCAAACCGTACGTGTGTTCGTCGAGGGATGTTGGACGGAATTTCGCATTGGCAAATTTGCCACCCTACGGATCAACAGAGCGAAAATAGTTGCATTAAGGGAATACAATAAAGGGATGGAGAAGCCATTAAATTTTTGAAAGACGGAGTGAACTAAAAGTATGCTGGTCTTGTACCTGCCAACGGAGTGAAGCATGCTGAAATGAAAGAAAAAGTTAAAGGAAAATATTTCAGCTGTAAAGAAAATTATTGAAACAAAACTAATTAGTGGAAATATCACTAAAAGAATTAATATTTGGACAATTTCTCCGTCGCACTCTTTTGCAGAATTCTTACAATGGAATAATACGGAATTAGTAGAGTTGAACGGAAGAACATATAAGTTGATGAATATGCATAAATCTATCTAAATCTAAATTTATTTATAAATGGAAATTTATCTGTGTGTGTATGTGTCTGTGTGTATGTCCGTTACCTATATACTCCGAAACGGCTGAACCGATTTTCTTAAAAATTTACACAGTTGTACTATAAGCGTCTGCGAGTGACCTTAGCTAGGTTTTGTGTCGCGGTACCCCTAATAAATATCGAAAATCGATAATCGAAAAAATCGTGTTATAGGTCCAATTTTAATCAAATTTGATACACTCATAGACAAAAACATAAGGAACGATATTCAGAAGTTTCAAGGTTGCAGTTCTTACAATATTGCAGAAAATCGATAATATATATATATATATATATATATATATATATATATATATATATATATATAAGGCAAGATGTTTGTGTGTGTGTCTGTTTATCTGTCTGTATGTCCTTTATGCAAATCCACAATTTTTATCCGGTTCTCACCAAACTTCGCACAAATATTCTTTAGGCTGAGTCTGAGGTCCAGGACCATGGATTAGTTTTAAAGCTTTCATTACACCCGAGCAACGCCGGGCTATACTGCTAGTCTATTAATACAAACAGCAATTTCGATTGATTGTATTGTCAAAGAAAGGAGACAGTAGAGGGTATTAAGTTTTTGAGAAGTTTTGTCATTGTCTATTCTAGGTCTTGTGAATTACTTTCAGATTTCTTAGGAATTGCTTCTGACAGCATCACGTATGGTGTATGGAAATCTGGACGATGATTGTTGCATAGACGCAGGCTAAGAAGAAGCAACGAGGCAAGTTAAAAAAGTGTCTTTTTTCAGCAGAAAGAAACAATTGCTGACAGTGGCTTTTGTTAAAAAATGTTTTTTCAAGAGACAAACAGATTCTCTCATAATTAGTGCAGAGAAGCTGGCCGTCTAAATAAATGTAGTTAAGGCCAGGATAGACAGTTGAAAAAAGAGCAAATTCACAATGTTTGGGCAACCTGATGAGACAACGACATACTCACTGAATGGTCCAAATTGACAAAGAAGAGGTATAAGTATTATGATTGTTTTTTGTAGAAGATACAAATGGGAGTATGTCGTGAGTTTGGCTTCTGTATAAACGAGAAATGGTATGAACATCAGAAGAAGCAGTATATATTATGGTATTTTCCGGTGCAAACACTTCTTATCAGTGATGCCCAAAGACCATTAGTCCTGTTTATGACAATAAACTATACCTGGCAGCAAGATCTCTGACTGGAGATTAGAGTCTTTGAGGATCATTGAACAGCCACAATTTTTGTTGTTCTAAGGTACCCCTTAACTCGTTGCTGGCATTGTTTGAGTCCGAGTTATGGACTAAAAGACATTTAAGCAAAAACAAAACGCTATGAAATTGCATAGTGAAATTATCACCAAAATAATTTTATATAAAAAATTACCACCAACACATATTTATAGTAAAGTTACTAACAATAACTTTTAGCTCTAGTTGAAGCAATACACTTGGAATTCAAAGCATATTTACTTGAAGCCCTAGAATGGTTTTTCAAAATATTAAGATTTCAGCGTTAGAGTTTGATTTGACATTAAACAAAATTAACCAACAAAGACAAATATCAGAGCTTTTTATTATAGATAAGGAGAATAACAAGTTGCAGATTAATGTTATTACTATTCAACAAAAGATACAAAACTACCAGAATTCAGCTAGGCAGCTGAGGAAGCTACGATTCATGTGCGTAGAACTAATTCCGGTAGTAATGCGTACGCTTGAAACATGAACTTTAAAACTGAAAAAGCACTTCAGAAGAATGTGACTAAAATATTACATAGAGAAGGATGCAACTATTTATTTTTATAAGGTACTTCAAAAAGGTCTTGAAAAATGAATATGCTTTTTAATAAATAAACGGAGCGATTATTCAAATATTAAAATCCACTAAAAATAAAATTTAAAGTGGTAAAGAAGCTGTCGGATGAATAAAAATCCATTCTAAAAAGGTATATCGTTGTTTACGATTGGATTAGCAGAATCCATTTTTCATATTTATAAGTCTGCCATTCATACATGCATTTAATACTGTTGGCACATCTGTTCGGGGTCTCCTGCTATTCATCTTAATGTTCTCGTCAAATTCATAGGAAGGATTCACAGCGTAATCGGTCCTGACTTGGCACCCTAACTTTATTCCATTTCTCAACAACGGGATGTGGCGTCCATTGTCTTTTCTACAAATATTTTTATGACAACTGCTCTGATGTCCCGACTATATTTAAGCGTGCTAATAGATTGGCATCTAGGTCCCACTCTTTACCGTTGAAATAGTTAAATGTAACCGCCACTATTACTCCAACAGTTTCTTTTCATCCACTCCCGCCTGTGAACTTCCTCCTGTTTATTGCTTTCCTGATAGCTACAATATTGAAAAATTGGAATGCAGCGTCATTGTAATCTTCTATCTTCTGGAAACCAGTTGACATTTTATATTTCTGTGTCGAGTACCATTCTTCCACTAATCTTTGCACTGATATTCCTTTCCGGGATATATCAGACCCAAACGTTTCTTTTGTTGAAAGCCATGGGCACTAGATTGTGGTTAAATGATAAAAAATGTGTGAATCTCATATATGAAAACTTCGGGTGAGAAATCTATAACGAGAAAATTTGCTTTCAACCTACATACATACATACATACATACATATATATATATTTAGTAATATTTTTGTTGTAGTTTATACACACACACACACACACACACACACACACACACATATATATATATATATATATATATATATATATATATATAATCTTGGCTAAAAGCAATCGGATGTCTAACTGTACTGATGAGCTGTGATACAGCGAAACAGATCAGTCTGCGGATGACTATATATATATATATATACATATATATATATATATATCATATCCTCACTCTTACAACCCTATATCACCTGATTAGATGCTGAATATGGCACCGAAATAGTTTAACAGCACTTGTGCATTTAATCCAATAATAAGACCATTTATATAAATATTGCGCTACTACGTATCGATCATTGATAAAAGGTAAATTCTACGAACTGTGGAGAATCATTTGTATTAGTTCTTACTATTATATATATATATATATATATATATATATATATATATATATATATATAAGAGAGAGAGAGAGAGAGAATGACAACCCGTATAGACAGAAAGGATAATCCAAAAGATTTTATCTAATTAATATAAAGTATCAATTAAATAAATTTGAGAGCTCCATGGATATTATGCTGAGCACGTATATTAAGAGGAAAACTCATCACATAAGTAAATATATATATATATATATATATATATATTTCATTTGTAAACGAGTTATTAAGTGTACTAATTCGTTTACAAATTAAGAATATTCAAAAGTTCTTCAATCTTATTGTATTAAACACTTTTTAATACAAATATGTACTGGTCTAATTCTATTATAACCAAAAACTAAGTAATTAAATAATCAATCAATCAATCAATCAATATATATATATATATATATGTGTGTGTGTGTGTGTGTGTGTGTGTGTGTGTGTGTGTGTGTGTGTATGTTAGGGTGGCACCCCTGTGAGTCGATTGACTAATGGACTATTCCTGACGTCACGTCCGGTTACCAAGTTATGTATTCCGGGCAGTCAGAAGTAGAGAGTGAAGGAGTAAGGGCCGTAACCGGATTCGTCCTTTAGCTGAGCGGAGACACGACTCGGCGTTCACAGCAATTGTATTTTTGTTAATACATTATTGTTTTTCACAGTTCCCGATGTCTTCTCGTTAGTTATTTCAATAATAACTTCACAATAATCTATATATATATATATTTGGCTTCGTGGCCGAATTGATAGAACATTAGCTTTCTGACCATGGTCAATTTGTCTAGATGTTATCGGTCTGGATATGAAGCGATACAGGCGTTTAGTCTCTTTCGAAAGTTCCTGAAACCATACCCAAGCCTTGTGATTAAAATGGTTAGGGGAGTCCTCGATGGTATGGACTAGCCCGAAGTCACAATTCATCGTGACCGAGAGTTTGAACGTCCACGCTAAATTTCTCCCAAAAACTGCAACTAAGATCCGCTCAGTATTGTTGCAGTATAAGCCACAGGTGGGCTCTGTGGGTGTTGAATAAATGGGGATGAGCTAGCCCTGGTAAACGTGTATCCTCGAGTACCAGTGGCCAGCTATTATATATAATTTTCTATTATGAATTTAAATATTTTTATAACTTACTTGACGAATTGATAATGGAAAACAGCCACAGACTTATGTAAAAACCATAATTACTTACAAGCACAGGCGTATTTACAATATGTTTTTTAAACGAGCTAAAATATGAAACTGACATTTAATATAGAAGAGTAAAAAGACAGAATTAATTCTAATCTTCCATAATTAAATGTCAGTCATATTTTTCTGTTTTAAATTATATAACTTAAATAAGTCTCTATTAATTCATTTACTGTAAGATATAATTAATGAAATCAAGTGTTGTTTATAATAACATAAATACATGCACACGGCCGTATGAATTTTCCATCGTATCATAAATTCAAATTATAAGAGATAATCTGATTTTCTGCCTGTGACACTCTGCGTGTAACTTGGTATGGGCGTATGGAACGAATATACTTATATCTGTCTCATCTGGTATTTACTTACGTGTGCTTTTGTCATTTAATGTATAGAAAGACACAAGTACACAGCCACAAACACACAAAATTTCACTCGAATTAAGACATTGGGATAATGCGTTCCTTTCAGCCTCAGGACAACCCCTACCCCAGCTGTGCAAAACAATAAAAACTTATTAGAAAGAAAAAATTAAAAAAACACATAACAGTTTCGCGGTATCAAACTGTCTCTTTACTTACAAAATAATAAAAATAGCAAAAAATACAAATAAACAACTATTTGTTTTCTTAACCATGGTGAGAGAGCTTCAGTGTCTTGTCGAGAAATATTTCACGCTCCTTAAATCTATTGATATCATTCTATGCATGAATGCCTACTGATATCAATCTAGTCACGTTTATTTCAGTCTAATCATGCGTATATATATATATATATATATCAGTCTATTCTCATCTATTTATTGGTACTTAGACACTGACAGCGTAAATGTGGCCACAAAATAAGTGCCTGGTTTATTACATACCATGGCAAATATAAACGTGATTAAACTTTAAAAAAAATGAATTGCTATAAAAGTGGTGTATTCATGTAAAAATGCTACCACTAATTTCTTGGTATATATATATATATATATAGAGAGAGAGAGAGAGAGAGAGAGAGGAAGAGAGAGAGAGAGAGCGAGAGAGAGAGAGAGAAAGAGGAAGAGTGAACCGGTTTCCGTTTTGTCTTGTTCGCACTTTTTGTTTCACTTGCAGGCATTGGAATCATTGTATATTAGGTATAGGATTCGAACTTGTTTCCCTAGCTGTTTCCGACATTAGATTTTACATGTCTAAGACCTCTCAATCATGTAAGACTTCTGTCCAAACAAAGCCAAAATATTGCTTTTGAAGATACATTTTCTCGACTTTTGAAATATTTATATTTGCTCTGTTTAGTATTCTAATGTAAAAAAAAGATAATTTATTTATAAAATTTTACGAAATCGGTTACGATATGGAGAAAGTCTATCGTATTTTAAATTTATTTTTAAAACTGGCATATTTTAATTTATTTAGTGGCCGAACGGTCTAAGACACGTCAGAACTATTGATGGTTTCCTCTAGGGAACGAATGTCCGAATCCTTCAGGAGGACGCATATTATCTTTGAAGTCGGTATGACTGAAATATTTCTACTCGGCTATTTGACAATCTTTTCCACAATAATTCTATATATAGATAAATATATATTTAAATACTTTTAAAACACAACATACCATATAATTATAATATTGTTTTTAAATTGTCAAATACTTTTGAGTAGCATATTAGTTTTTGAAGTTTCTTTTATTTTTAGTGACAGTTTTAGGTCTGTCTTTAAACTAAAATGTACATGCTCACATGAAAACAAAGATACAATCAAAATTTAAAGGAAATTAAAATAGGCGTCTGTGTCGAGAACTAATTTCCATTTCACTCCGGCATTAATTTCTGGTTAACAGAAAATCATAAAACCTGCCATTTGGACGTTATTTGTACACTCCCATCTCTATCTAAACTTAATATATTTTCTAATAAATGTAGGGTATTAAATGGACAGACAAGTTTGATTTTAAATTTGATTATCTTCCTGGTGAAGAAGCGACGGATATCAAACATAGCAAATAAATATACAGTGATGTCAGTATTATCGATATATATTTTAATCTATTATACAGAGAGTATTCAAGCTGAGTTCGACAGAATCTCATATTTATTTTTTATATTTCCGATTGCTTTAGAATATCTGTAAACAGTGAAAGGCATTGTGACACATAGTCACTAGTTTTATAGGTGTCCAAATTAACTGATATGTGCAGTTGGAAACTATCTGAATAACCTGCACCATAGTAATTCGTGCCTGGGAATGCTTAATCAAGACAACTGCACAATGCACGTTAAACACCGTGAAAACGACAGTACGTGTAAAGGAGAGATGCAACGGAGTCTACGATGCCGTTGTTTGTATGAAAGTACACCGAAGACTTTCTGATTACTGCTCTAACCCAGAACTTATCCAACAGCTGCAGGAGAAAGTGATATATGACTCAGGCAAAGAAATATGGGCGCTTGGGCGAGAAATGGGTGCTGCAATTTCTACCCTGAAACTGGCCTTGAATGGAGACCTCCGCTTCCGGTAATACAAAAGGGTTAATGGTCAACTGGTTTCTAAAAAGAAAAAAGAAAAAGAAGGTTCGAGAAACCCTCTGTCATAGTCAAAGAAAATCTTAAACAATGAAAAGCATCCTGCTGAGCCAGGGACAATCTTGTTCATTTCTGATGACAATGACTTTTCTCGGAACCAGCTACACAAAAGCTTAACTAAAATCCATATGACGTCCCTTGTGTCATGAAAATCAAGCTTCCTCAAACTGTATGAATTTTGAGTCTCCAATGAAGATGAGTTCATACCGTCTTAAATCTTTAAACAGGGTGTCAAAATGAGTTAAGTTGGCTACATAAAAAATTGAAAAGGGTAGCTGCTGGAAGCCAATATGTGTGGCAACAAGATGTAGCTCCCTGCAACCCCCCCAGAAAATATCGGAAGTGGTTGCCAGTTATTATTCATGTCTTCATCAGCTACGTCTTTTAGACGTCTAACTTCCTTTATTGTAATCCGATGTATTATAATGTGCGAGGCAAAAGACACTAACGCTACTGCCTGTAACAACAAAACCCAGCTGATCAATAAAATTAAGGCGGAATTTAAGTCTCTCCCCAGTGTTCTGGTGAAGGCCGTAAGATCCTGGAGTCTGGTTGAGGCCGTGGTAGAGGCTAATGGTGGCTTCATTGGGTAAATTGCCTTTTGATTAATATAATCTCTAAACCATTTCTTTTACTTTCAAATAGATTGATTTTTGTCTTAGCTATTCACTTTGTTTTCTATCAAAAAGAAACTGTAAAATTTAGCCGAATACTCTGCATAAAATTTTTCCATGAGTTTCAATAAAATCAGCTCCAGGACAAAAGTGATATTATTGAATATTTATGCTTGAAATTGGAAAACAGCGAATTTTGATCGGAGAACAATCAAATTTTGATATAGTGAAATAAGATCAAGAAAAAGTGGCTTTAAAATATCAGAAAAATCATTTTGAGAAGTATTAAAATTTTCTTGAAGACAAAATCAAGAAAAGCGGTTTGGAGATTTTGACACTCACTGAGCATATTCAAGTCAAAAGTTATAGTGAGACGCAGCGGACTTACTACTTTATAATGTTTTGTGAATTAATTGCAGATCGGGACAAAAAGCTAATTAATACTCAGAACAACAAGGGATAGGATGTTGTGGAAAAGAATAACCACATTCTGTAAGTATAACAGACACAGAAAAAATATTTACCTAGACTCCCTACCAAGCTGGATGGAAATCAGCATGCACATTATTATGTATATGGTAGTTTCCATCTTAAAAATATTCCAACAACAAGACTTCAGATACATATTGGTTAAAAAAAAGAAAAAAGAAACGCACTTTCATTCAATTTCATACTTGTGAATTTTATCTGTCTATCTCTGAAAAGACCTTTAACTGCAAACTTATACTTGGCTGAAAATTACTTCCACATCAGTGAACAAGACATTAGCATAATTAAATAAGTACAAAATCTATTTTATTGTATGATGGATGTCTGTGAACTAAAGAAAAACCCTGAATTTTGCATTGCTATGGAAGCGTATGACTGTCCTGACGCCTGTAATTTCGTCGCACTTTTTTACTATTGAGTCTAAGTTACAATTTTGTGTTAAATAAAACGGGACTTTACAGAGACAATGGATTAATCATTCTCCGTAAGAGAAATCCACAACAAATAGATAAACTTCGAAATGATCAAGTTTAGTATTTAAAGACCACGATTTAAATATCACTACCACCACGAGCGCAATGTATATATATATATATATATATATATATATATATATATATATATATAGATAGAGAGAGAGAGAGAGAGAGACCTATGCAAAATATCAGAAATTTTCTATAGTTAGCGATAATGAGTTTTTTCTTCAAAAGAGCGTTTTGCGTGTAGAATTTGCCACATTGTTTAAAAAGAAACTCCTAATGATAAATGAACTTTTACTGATTATTGAAAAGTTTCATCGAGTTTTTTAACAATGTAAAGTAAAAGTTTATGCAAATTATCAATATCGTTAACTTTTGTCCAGTAGCTTATTTCCTTTGTTCCATTTAATCTTTATTTTAAAAAAAAACTATGATGTAAATTTTGGTAACTTTGTATGATATGTATGCATTACACCCTAATCTTTATTCGGGAAAATTTTCATTACTAACCATGCATTACATTTTTTTAAGTAATACACATATTTATGTCTTTGTTGTTTCCGTTCCTTATATGATGGTCGCTACTATATATATATTCATATCGCCCCAAGCAAGGCATTTTACTGTCGCTATTGTGCAGGGAGTTACATAGGACAAAAGTTATGAGAAAAAGTGACACGTTATAGGGGGTATCAGTAGGTGGGTAAGGATGCGAATACTGATGAAAGTGGAGTGAACGGAGAAAGAAGCATCAGAGAGAGGGTGCAGGTTAGTGAAATAGGAGATGACGATTGAATTTACATTTAAATTCATGGAGATTGTCGCTGTCGGGAAAGCAAGTAAACGGAATGGAATTTCACAGGCACGAAATGCGAGAAAAGAAGCTGTTGGAGTAGAATTTGTGTTTACATTTTATTGGTTTCACAGTATAAGTAATAAATGCTTTCTTTGTGTTTTCATATATGAAGTAGATACAGTATATTGAATCAATCGCAGCTAAGAAATTGTGTTCGCAATGTCGTATACTACAAGTTTTCTCGCCCGAATCTATCTTACATACTTATTAGTGTACCAGTCGTACTTGCTTTGAATATTGATGCGACATCTAGTATGCTGCTCCTGCAATAGATTTCAAGATTCTTGAAAAAAAAACCAGGAGAGAATCTGCAATGTTATTGGCCTGACCTAGCATCTCAGCTTCATTCCCTGTTCCGTTCCGTAACCTGCTCATGGTAATTCTTCTGATGACATTTCCTCTCTGGTACGAATAACTTTATGACGTTAAGCGCAGTACTCTGCAATATCTCATCATTTGACAGTTGAAATGGTTCGATGCTACCGTACGTTCTATGCTAATAGTCTCTTCTGTCACATTTATCACGTGTAGAACTCTCTTCCGGTTTCTTAGTTCCCAGTCAACTTTGATCTTCAAAAATTTAAATGCGATGTCAGTCGTTATTTTCTCTGTTTCTATCCTGATTCTTTTATTATTCTCTCTCTTGAAAAGTAGTTTTTTATCATATTGTCTAATCCTTAGAAACACCTTGTGCTTTAGTGTTTTATTACCTTGCTTAGGATTAAATGATTAAACAATGCGGATACCCGCTGACGGAATGCTTCCTGGAAGATTCCTCAATCAGATAAGTGACAAACATTTTGAATGCATTATATATATATATATATATATATATATATATATATATATTTTCTAGACATATGCTATTAAATATAAGAGACAATGAATGTCTATTATGTTTAATCATGAGCCGTTCTAAACGTCGTATTTTTGCTTTAATTTCAGTTGAAAATAAAGACAAAAATTCTCCAACAAAATTTGGATAATTATTTATTGGTTTTCTTCTAAGCTTTCGGCTCACATGAGCCATCTTCAGAGAGGTTGTTTAAACTGAAATATTATAAAATCCACAATCACCGACGATTTTATTTTGGGTTGACATAAAACTCCGCTTGGCAACGGCAATAGTTACCAAAAATAATAAACGCAGTTCTTAAGTTTGCGATGCGGTTTTATGACGTCACACCGCGGGATAGCGCGAAATGACAACAAAACCATCTAGTCAAATGCAATGTAATATGTTATTTCCTGTTTTAAAGTTGATTTTATTGAGTGTTGGTTGTTTTGATTAGATGTACATGGCCTCCAATATCTGCAGGTTCCTCTTACTGTGTGTATGAGTAAGGATCACCGTATTGTTGACCAAAATCTGTCTGATATTACCTACATGTTTATGTTTTTCAGAGAAATGTTGTTTAATAGTACTCTGATCAGAAAGATGACATGTAAGTCTACGGGAGAGCGTGGTTGTGGTAAATATATATATATATATATATGTGTGTGTGTGTGTGTGTGTGTGTGTGTGTGTGTGTATAACTTTAATTAAAAATTACCTACAATGTGCTGTGATTATTTTTTTTAATTTCTCATGTTATTTATATATTTTTTTATCTTGAATATATAAGTTTTAGAAATATTGTTGGCTATACTTTTAGCCATTATCAAGTATAAATTTTATCTTACTTTTAACTGAATGTATGGATAGTTTTATGCATGTATCTGGAGATATAGCAAAGTTTTTTTTTTCCAAACACAGTTTACACATGGTGGCCGTGTTCATAGCTGATGTTATAGAGTGTCTGCTTTTTTTTTAAATAATGCCTTCGTTATTTTTAGCCTTTTTTACATGTAGATGATGCTATTATACTTTTATTATCGCCGAATATGTTACGGATAGTGTTTGGTAGGTTTCCATGTGTATTTAAATTAGACCTAATAGAGCTATGATCAGAAAGATGTAATGCAATTCCTCTTGCGAAACATGCAGTAGTATATCCGATATAACTATTTACAAATTTGGATCAATCAAGAACACATTTCGTTAAAGGACATGCAAATTCGTAAACAATGTTGGTTCTCTGTAATTTAGATCTGGAACGTGAATTATTATTTTTTAATGTGAGGTGAGCGGTTTTGAAGTTTGCGTTATTTTGCTACATTAATTTAATTTCCTTGTTTATGTCACCATAAGACTTTATATATATATATATATATATATATATATATATATATATATATATATATATATATTACGACGTTGAATAAGTTCTCGCGGATTTTTCATGAAGAGCAATGATTTATTTCCGAAAAGCTGTAAGAAACGTGTCAATGAAAGTATTGTCCATCGCTAGCTATTACATTTTCCCATATTTCTAGCAGCATTTGAATACCACGTCAGACAATGTACTTATTTTTTAGGCTAAACACGAGTCAACCAATTATTTTCTGTTTTTTTTTGGTTTTTTCATAAGAATAAAAAAGCTGCTCAGCCAGGCCATGTCCCGTCGATCAAAACACACTCATAATCGGACGGGGCAATGTCTGGTGAATACAGCTGCTGGGGTAGAACTTCGTATTTAAGTGTTTCCAAGTAGATTTTCACCCGTTTTGCAACATGTAGCCTAGCGTTGACATGTTGTAAATCCTTCCTGTCGTGTATCTGCTTGTATAACGGCAACCTTTTTTTAATGCTCATCTTAAACTCATCAAGTGTATTTGATCCCGTGATGGTTTCGGTCGGTTTGAGTAGTTCATAATAAACGACAGCTAGCTGATCCCACCAAATGCAGAGCAGAAGCTTCGAAACATGTATATTCGGCTTTCCTCAATGATGTTGATACATGGCTGGGTTTACCCACGATCTTCTACGCTTAGGGTTATAGTAGTGTATCCACTTTTTATCGCCTTTGAAGGAGCTGTTCCCGCGTTAGAGAACGCCGTTCAAAGTCTCTCGGTCTGAACTCGTACACCACCCAATGTCCATAGAGCCATGACATTCTTTATCTTCAACATCAAAATCATTATTTTTGAAGCGTCTAACTAATCTCTGCATGTTGCTTCCGACAGAGCATTGTCGCCGTAAGTCTCGTCAAATATTCTGTGTGCTTCAGCTGCACAATGTTTGAATAAGTTAGTGCAGTTATATTCCCCGCCAATACATTTTCTTTGGCCCGAAATTCGACATGTTTAACGCGATGAAAAACATAGTTGTTTACGCTTAGGCAAAATGACATACACTAAATTTCAGGGATGCTTATATTACTTCTTTATATATATGTTACCATCTGAAACTACGCGCAAGTCATTCTGGGAACGACATCTACTGGAAAACTGCGAGAACTTATTTATGGTTCTAATATATATATAATAATTATAATAATTATAACAATATTAATAGTAACAAAAATAATTCTGCTAATACTAGTCATAGTTATTCTATATTTAAGTTCGTTAGAATTCCTTTGCACCACACATGAAGGAATTCTAAAACAGACTAACACACGAAATAAACAGTTTTCAAAGAAAATTGTCAAATTCCCTTCATTTTAATATCTCGTGACTTTGCACTACACATGAAGAAATGCTAAAAACTAAAATATTCTGTTAATCTTTTGAAATGGTTTGTGAGCGTCATTGTGGTTGCCAACACTGTTTGCTTATAGATACGTAATTTAGAATAAAGCTCATTTCGTCTGTTTGCCTTGATAAAGTCCATCACAGGACGAAACGCGTAGGCGATTTAAAATACAGTTTTATGTTTTAACATTAACTCAATATAAGTTAAACTATATATATATATATATATATGGCTTGATTTAACTTCAATTAGATTGCGGAATCGTCCGTGGACGTGTGGTTTAATACGCACCAGATTAATTGCTTTCTTCACGTAAGTTGTTAGGGTAGCAGGTTCAAATCCTGTTGAATGACACACATTTTCGTAACAAAATTTATTGTAAATAATCTGGCCGTCACAAATAAATAGATAAATATACAGTATGATTAAAAACAGAATATTTACTCAAATACGAGTATTGATTAAAAATAATGTTCACACAAACAAATTAAATATGTCGGTAGTTAAAGCCATTTCGTTGATCATCGGGAATATATATATATATATATATATATATATATATATATAGTGTGAAACTGACGTATGCATCACCTCTACTGCCATCAAAAACTGGTCGCGTACGGCAGTTGGTCGTTTACTAAAGGCTCATAGTCATAACCTATTTATGCCAGTAACGTATATTTCACTCATCAGTATGTACATACTAAAATTTTTACGATGTAATCTTGAAATAAATAAATGAAAAGATAAGAAAATGGCTTAATTTTAAAGGAATTTATTCATCTTAATTCTTTTTAAAATTTTAAAAAACGTATTTAAACGATCAACAAGAGACCAAAATATTTATTCACAAAAAGTTGACTTAAAAAATGTATACGGTTTTCCATTTTTTTTTCTTAGAAGTGAGTCATAGCAAAAGAGAAACTGCGATAATACATGAAAAAAACATACAAAAAACTGACAGCTATCGTGGTTCAGGGTAAAAAACAGAGAGATAAAGATAGATATCCCCAGATAGAAGTAGAGTTGATAGATACACAAAAAATAAAAGAACGAAAGAGCTAGACATTTGAGAAAGGAACAAAATTGCGATTCTCCCAATTTCTGAATTTATCCAAGTCAGTACAGAGACTGCGATAAATCCCTTGAACATGTCAAATGCAGTATATGTTGTGCAAAACCGCCGATGTTTGACCGGGAGGTGAACTCAGGAAATGTACATTTCAACAAGAAATAACAGTTTGATACAACACTACAATAACAAAACAATAAGTGTCCCTGGTTTAGATCAAATCAAAATAAAACAGATTACTCATTTAAAATTTTCGTTTCTTCTAACTTAGAAGTTCGCAGTGTATGACCAAAATGGATTTTTTTTAAAGCGGTCGCTTAATCAGTTATTTTCTATCGTTGATGTTAGTCGCTGGTAGCGTTCTGAAGGTGGTCGCACACTCAGGGTCAATTAACATTAGCAAATCGTCCGTGCATAGAAAAACAGTCGTTAACAACAGGTGGTCGCTGACGAAAATGGTCGCATACGGCTCGTTCCCCTTCTACATATACATATATATATATATATATATATATATATATATATGTGTGTGTGTGTGAGTGCATATGATAGATATGTGTGTGAGAATTTGTATAAAGGTAATTGGAAATGTGCCTGTTTTCAAATGAAGAAATCACTTTTATGCTTTTTATAAACACTGGCCTACTGAGCCAAAAAAACGTTCAGTTATACAGCCTGATTTCTCTTTGTCAATAACAGACAGTTTACGTTTATTATATTTAATAATTTTTTCTTTTCTGGTTGGCGGATTAATTTCCGTATCTTAGAACTGAATATATGAAAGTACTGCCTGTCTTACGAAAATAACTAACTCGCTCTACAACGCCATATCCGCTATTCTATCAACCATTAAATGAACTTTATCCTTGATAATCATTGAAGTCAGACGAAAGTTCAAAACTTTGTATGAGCTAACGGAAATCAATCAATAGCTAGAAACATAATTTAGAAATATAATAGACATAAAAATTCTAAAATTTAAAAATTAAATCCGCATGCATATATTTTTGTTATTATCATTATACTTTTTTCGCATGTTTTTGTATTTATTTTGCTTTGTTTCGTTTACAACAAGAGATCTTGTATTATTGGTGTTGTCCATCATATCGTACAGGCTTCATTACAATGAAAGTTTCACAGAATATTTAAAGTCAAGCAACGCAGACATCTAAAGCAATGGGATACGAGGTTTCATTTTTTTCTTGTTTCTATCCTTTCTCATCTTGTTTTATTTTCTTTTTCTTCTGGTTTTTGTTCTTTTTCTTTTTATCATTTGTGTTCCTTTTGTTCTGTTTCTTTTTTTTCTTTTGTTCTTTTACTTCTAGTTTTTCTTCTTATTCTTATTTCTCCATATTTTAGTTCTTCTTGTTTATTTTCTTGGTTATGTTCCCTTTTTATTTTTGTACATTTACTTCTTTTTCTTCTTCTTTTGGTTCTTCTCCTGTTCTTCTCCTTCTCCTAATTTTTGTTCTTTTCTTTTCTTCTTTTCCTTTTCCTTCTTTTCTTTTGGTTCTTCTCCTGTTCTTCTCCTTCTCCTAATTTTTGTTCTTTTCTTCTTCTTTTCCTTCTTCTCCTGTTCTTCTCCTTCTCCTAATTCTTGTTCTTTTCTTCTTTTTTCCTTTTTCTTTTGGTTCTTCTTCTGTTCTTCTCTTTCTCCTAATTTTTGTTCTTTTCTTCTTCTTTTCCTTCTTCTTTTGGTTCTTCTCCTGTTCTTCTCCTTCTCCTAATTCTTGTTCTTTTCTTCTTTTTTCCTTCTTCTTTTGGTTCTTCTCCTGTTCTTCTCCTTCTCCTAATTCTTGTTCTTCTTCTTCTTCTTTTTCTTCTTCTTATGATTCTTCTCCTGTTCTTCTTCTTCTCCTAATTTTTGTTCTTTTCTTCTTCTTTTTCTTCTTCTTTTGGTTCTTCTCCTGTTCTTTTCCTTCTCCTAATTTTTGTTCTTTTCTTCGTTTAAACGTCTTCTTTATTTCAGCTAAGAAGATCAGTTTACTTCATATTTTATGATATATTTCTTATTTTTTAATAACATGTTTCTTCATGCTATATATATATATATATATATATATATATATAAAGCATGTTGTATGTTATATATAAAGCATGTTGTATGTTTGTAATTATTTTAGGAAAGTTTATATATATATATATATATATATATATAGAGAGAGAGAGAGAGAGAGAGAGAGAGAGCGATAATGATGCCAAATCCAGAAACAGCGGGGATAATCCAAAAAATATATTTAATATAGAATATTAAGCAACAGATTTGCATAGAGATCCCAAATTCAGATCAATATGATATAGATAAAGGGAAATTCAACACATCATCTAAAGTGGTTATAAATAATAATTTATTTCTGCTAGCGAATATGCAGATCTCCTTAGACCATTATTTCATTTCGTGACCGAATGAAATAGTGGTCTGAAGAGATCTGCATATTCGCTGGTTGAAATAAGTTACAATTTCAAATTTATAACCTATTTAGATGATATGCTGTATTCCTTTATATATATATATATATATATATATATATATATATATATATAATAACCTGACACCACTGAAATAGAATACGGATTTAAAAAAAACATAATTTCATGTTCATTTTTTTTAAATATCCGAGCCTAGGTTGCCCTTTTGGTCAACTCTTCGTCAGGAACCATTCGTTGGCAACTTTGGTTATAACAGATTGATTTGAAAAGAGAAATATGGTGACAGTACTGGAACACGTTTAAAATTACGAATATTGCAAATATGTAAAATTAAGAAAGAGAAAAAAATTACGATTAAAATACGTAAATAAAGAAAAATGTTCCAGTGGAGCATAAAAAGTGGGGAAAAAGCTCACATATCTCCGAATAAATATAAGGATCTTATAAAATTCTCTTTCTGCTTACACAGTACAGACTGAACTAATTTTAAGCTTAAAGCTACTAAAATTGATAAATGGTGTTTTGATCTGCTTGTATGCAAAATGGAAAATGAGTCAGTCGAAAAACGAGACGAACATGGCTCATGATCTATCAGGTGTTGTCCAATTGAAAACTCGTTCACTGATTGAGACACACGAGTATGATCACATAAATTTTATATATATATATATATATATATATATATATATGCTAGCGTTTTTTTTCTGTACCCACCCACAATGCAATCTGCCACAGGAAAGGAGCGCGGGTCAGGATCAGTTACTGAACAAGTTCCGTACGGTGAAACTAAGATTTCATGCTGTCACATTCTCCACCAGATTTCGAGCAGTTTCGTTTTGCTAATTTTGCTCAAAAGGCAAGGATCAAACAATGGTATTGTTCTCAGGATTTCTAAAATTGGCACACGCTGGGATTGTCTTCGCAGGCCGATATTGTAAAAAAAAGCTTTCTTTCATAAAACAAACATGGTGAGTTTCGCACCTCGTGGCAGGGGGGTTTAAGAATCGGAATAATAGGCATGCATTTTGTCTTACATATTTCGTTTTTTCCAGAGCTCATATATATATATATATATATATATGTGTGTGTGTGTGTGTGTGTGTGTATGTAGGTGTGTGTGTATATATATATATATATATATATATATATATATATATATATATTTGTGTGTATTTATATATATATATATTTGTGTGTGTGTCTTTCTCACTCAATTTCTCCGAGCAAATTGAATTAATCTATCAATTCCCATGAGCTCCTCATAAAGTAGAGGGCACAGAATGTCGGGAGAAAAACGGTATACGTAAAATTAGAAAAGTGATTCAAACATCGAACGCCTTGAAAGCAGCACAAATCAAATAAAATTAATATATGTGTGTAAGGGTGTGTCACTGCATGCGCCTGTCTTTTTGTGTCATTCGCAGCAATATTGAGAACTCCGCAGATGAGTAAAAAAGCGAGGAAAAAAATCTGACCTGATTCACTCTCCACTTAAAGAGTAAAATGAATGAAAATCTTGCTCAAGGCCAAAAGCAGATGTTCATGGGGTTATAACATTATTTCGCATTATCATTCGAATGATATTTTAGTGTTTGTTTGCCAGCAGGCGGTGAAATAACGTAAGCAATGAGGATGTCTTAAAAGCCTTGCTTAAGGCCTCAATTGTTTGTTGAGAGCGCTATATGTGTTTAGCATTATAACCGGAAGGATTTTAGAAAGAACATTTTAACTTAGAGTCAAAAATAAATTTTATCACTTATGAAGGATTAACATGAATTTCAACTTAAAGCACTTACTCTCTCACTCTGGTTGTATATTTCTCTGTCACACACATATAGACATGTACCAACATATATATATATATATATATATATATATATATGTGTGTGTGTGTGTGTGTGTGTGTGTGTGTGTGTGTGTGTTCGGGAATTATAACTATGTTTTTTCTCAGAAAATAAAATTCATTTTCAGAAAAATAAAATATTACAATTTTCAATGAATTAATATATGCACAATAATTGTAATATCAGTTTTGCATCATTCATAAAGTGCAGATTATTTCTGACAGAAATATTAGCCATAATTCACGACCCTCACGAAAGAACACACCGGTAGACTTGATTGTCAACCTCTCTACCGCAGGAAAGAAACTGCAACCTACTGCGAGAATATCATCTACCCCAAGAGTCATGAATAGAAAGAGACTTCACCGAACAGTCATGTATCACGTATGGCCCTTAACTTACTGAAAATATACATACATATTTATTCATATTTGCCTTAATAAAGTCTCTCAGAGGATGAAAAGCGTCGCCTAAGATATTTTTTAGTTTTTTTTATATTGTCATTTTACATATAAATGCTCCGAAGAGTAGATTGTTCTATTTTCAAACTTTTAATTTTTCGCAGGCAAATTGTTTCTTTTTAAATTTTTTCAAATGATTATTTTGTAGGCTGCACAGTATGGTAAGAACAGTTGTGCAATATCTATGAGAGAGAAAATACAATGACGCAATTCCCTCCACCATAAATTTGAAAACGTCATGCTGTATTGCCCAGCATTCGTGTCAGAATTTCAAATACAAACATTTTAGAGTGTTTTCCTGTCAATCGGAGGACAGTGAAGAGGATTAGAAAACAGCTCGATGATATATCTACTCAACATAGTGGTCTTTGGAGTGATCACTACTGATGGGACCATTATGCCTACATTCATTTTCCCACAGGAACTCAGTCTCAATCCGGAGGACTACATCAAGTGACTTGTGACGTTAGTGGTGCCCTACGTCAGAGGATGGCTGCTAGATGACCCTACGTCTAGTAACAGGACTCAGAACCATGCCATACAAGCAGAAGAACCCAATAATGGCTATAATACACATTCTGCGTTTACATAATCCATTACAGCTGGCCACTTAACTCACATGAGTAAAACCCATGGATTATTAAATGTAATTATTAAATGTCGGGTGCAGCTGAGCGAGAGACAAACAATTGTCCTTTTAAATCCAAAGATGAACTGAAATCAACCACTATGGCAGCATTCACTAAGTTAAAGATATAGACCGTTTGGAAGAGTTGTAGGAGATTCCGAAGTCAGCTGGAGACCATTGAAGCCAAGAGCGATTTTATTTGAAAATTTTATTCTATACCATTTTAAGATATTTTTGTGTAATGTCGGTAAATATATCTGTTAAAATAAGATGTCCAAGTCATTTTCATTTTTTGGCAATTTCTCTATTTGTAATTTTTACACACACACACACACACACACACACACATATATATATATATATATATATATATATATATATATATATATATATACGCAGACAGATCTGCCTCGCTGTATCACAGATCATCAGTACGGTTAGACTCCGATTGCTTTTTAACCCAGGATTGAAACCCGACCGAATTGACGTCAGTCGGCTGTTCTATCTCTGGGCTACAGGCGTTCGGTAGAAGAAGGCAGACGTTTTAGCGCGTATATCATTATACACGGCCAATAGCCATAGTGCTCTAATTCATTATTGAATGAGCGATATATTTCTAATAAAATAAAAATAACAATGCTATCTTGTAATACTACAAATTAATGGACGTAAAAGTATATATTATTTAACAGAATTACTGCCAATAATAGATTAAAGGCATGATAATCATTGAATTATACTTATCGAACATCAATATATAGAGATTCGTAAATTTTCAGTCACTCATCAGGACTCCCGACAGCAATGGCTGCATTGATCAATGAATCAGCAGAAAAATGTCCTTGAAATATACTCGAAACTATGAAAATCTGAACGGAAAAAATATAACTATAAGACTGAATAAAGTTTTAAGAATGTTAAGAGGACATATATATATATATATATATTGATAAAGTATTGTAATAGTAACAATGGCTTTGACTTTGTGAGTATAACAACGATGACATGCATGCTGATCCAAATAGAAAGGAGTATCTAATAACAATAATTATTTTAATTAAAAACTTCAAGTACTGCCTGATTAGGAGTTTGATTTAAAAGAATAATTTATCAGAGGAATAGACCCTAGGAAAATGTTAACTAAAAGCTCACGCAATACAAAGCCCCAAAATCACCTAAAATAGAAGGGTTACTGAGGGACATACATCATATGAACTTGAGAAGACGGATTAGGAAGGAAAGAATATTGAGGATATGCCGGATGAATTTGAGTACAACTTTCTTATTAAAGAATTATGATCATAATGATTCAACTCCCGTGGGTGGACTAATACTGGGTTTTGACTAAAAAGTTTGAGCTGGTGGCACTAAAGAATATCTTCTATGTACTGAGTCCCTTCAAGAGCTACATGATCACGGTCTACCACATCTTTCTATCTCTAGTGGCTCTTAACAGGCTTTCTCATGTTAACCAACACAAACTTCACTCTGCCATCTATTTGCTCAAGCACATCAAGTATGCCATGCGTTGCTTTCCCCTGTCTCTTTTTCTCTCTCTTGTGAGTATCAGATTCTCCAGCACCTCTTTCTTCATTAGATGTCCAAGAAACTTCAGCTGTCTTAACCTGATGTTAAGTATTGGTTTTCTTTTCATTTCCATCTTCTCCAAAATCACATTGTTGCTCACATGTTCTGTTCATGTTATCCTCAGCATCCTCCTGTAGAAACACATTTCAGTTACTTCAAGTATCTCTTTCATCAGTGAGAAGATTATCCAGCATTCACTGCTATATTGAAGAACAGACAACACATAGTACTCTCTGGAAGTAACAATAGCGTAGAATTGCAACTTTGCATCTAAATGAAATGAGATGTAGAGTTGAAAATAATCCATCACCTAAAAGACCGCGGTAACACTTTTAAGAGTGAGGATAGGGTAATCCAGCCAGGATTGATATTGATATGATATAACTCATGTTATATGCATTGAATTTGCATTGTGGTGCAATGTATATCGGCTCAGAGCCAGTTTGGAACTCGAATTCAAATTCGTTGCATTCATATAAGCACAAATACTCTTGTGAAAGGTATGAATCTATCTCTTCTCCCTCTAGCTATAGGTTGAATGCCAGGAATAATTGGGTTCCAAAGCCTTGGTTGGCAATCAGTCTACCGCAGGAAGAAATAGCAACTCACTGCAGAAAAATCTTTTGCCTAGTCATTCAAAAAATACATGATCGCATCAGCGTGTATCACGTATGCTACTTAACTTACTGATGACCTTTTTAGTGATAAAACTTTGCAGAAGGAATCAGTTACTTTCTGAAACTGTATTAAAAAAAGCCGACGATTTCTTTTCGCATCTTTAAAGATAAATCGTATATATGAGTTCTATTTGATGTCTGGATTGAACGTGAGACCCATGTACGTTCCGGAAAAGAGCCTCATTTAGAGAATACCCGTTAATAATGACTAGAAAAAATTCAGGGCCTAATGATGAAAGCTTATTAGCTTGATTTTGAAAAACCATTTTCCCCCAATGATTTGATCTAGCTATGTCAGAGGTTATATCAGCTGATCAGGTTCTGATTATCGAGATCTGGGAAGTTACGCTCGTAAAACGTGTTGTCATCTGCATAGAGATTAACTAAAGAACTGAGAATGCATTAACGATCTGTCCAAGAACAAAGTTGAAAGACGTTGGGATCAAGTTGAGAGCCTTGGGGGACATCTAAATTAGTCTTTATGGCTTCAGAAGCCTTTTCATTAACGACGACTTTATAGAAGTGCACGCTGTTTATCCGAGTTGAACAAGTACAAACCGTTTGACCTTAAACTTCAGTTTTTGTTATACCAAATTTTATCAGTGCTTTAATCAGTGTTGATGTCGATAAATCTGCGACAGCTGAAGTCCCGAATACAAGAATAAGTCAAAAATCATATGCACGTTCAACATATTGTTAAATTTGTATTTAAAAAAAAAAACCCAAAAAAGCAGATCTCTCGCAAACTGTCAGCTGCGCTTTTTAGTGCAATGGGAGGTAGAGCCTTGGGCAGCTGTTCGCCAGGACCGGGTACTTCATAGTATTTATTTATTTATTTTTCAGCTACGTCTATGACAGCGGACAGAGGCACAACCAAGTTGCACTCTATTCGAAGACAGAGATGCAACTCGGAGATGATAAAACCTATCTGGCACGTGCCAAGTAAATATCTTTAGATTTTTGACGTTGCTTTATGCTTATGCATACTAATATTTGGTAGTATTGTGGTCACATGAAAGAGGTTTGAACTTGATCGTCCCAGTATTCTTGCTGCTGTTACAGTGTAAACATGTACGCTTAGCTAGCAGTGTATATCGAGGAGGAACAAAGATCAGTGATCCGACTTTTTAGATCGGAATGTGTGTCAGAGGTTGAAATTCATCGGAATCTTTAAAAAATTCAAGTGACAGTGCACAAACAGGGTATCAGTGGACTGAGAAGTTGGAAAATAGCCGGACAATAAGGAACAGGAAACCCGTCAATCTTCATCGGTGAGGGGAAGATTCAGCATGCTTGGTGAGATGGTAGTGGCAAACTAGCGTGTTATTATGAATGCAGTAACCTGTTTTCTACAGAATCAAATCATTGATCTTTCTTTCTCCTTGGTGTACAATGCTAGTTGAGTGGCTATGTTTGCACTGTAATAGCAGCAAGAAAACTGGTACAACCAAGCTCAAACTTTGATTACGTGCCCACAATAGTACCAATTATGAAAATGCATGAGCATAAGTCAGTGAGACAAATCCAAAGATATGCTATGGCAAAAATGCAGATATTGTTTGACTTCCGTTCGTATATTAAAGGTGTCAATACACGATAGTTTAGTTCTAATATGCGATTTTAAAAAATTAGACTTACACATGGGAGAATTTTAAAAGTGGCATTCATGATTCATCACGGTAACATTTAGACCCTTACATTTCAAACTAAGGCTTCTATTTGAAATTCGCTTAAAGATATACTAATAGTATACTTATATACACACACTAATATATACGCACTACAAAAACTTTCAATGTGATTCAAACCCAAACATTTTTGTCTAAATTTCTGGGATGAGTAATATATTTAATTTACATTATTAAAACGTGGACTACTAGCCGCATGTTTAACACGATATTTATTTGCAAAATTTACAAAATGTGGCACACACAGAGCCGTAAAGGGGGGTGGGGTTGGTTAACACTGTCTATCCTATATCTAGCTAAACACTTCCACGATCCTAATACTCATTAACAATTTGCACATTCACCGCAAGAAGCTATCCGTCACTTCCCAATCCTTCATACACCACAATACCATATATTGAAAGGAGCAACTAAAAAGGGAGAACAAACCCATCACATAAAGATTTGCTACTATATACAATAATATAAAACATATTTAAAAGGTTTAATGAAAATAAAATGAAAAAGTGGGGGATGGCTACTTGTTTCATACTATCATTTCAACGTTTTAGGTATTGTACCCGCTGACAGTCACAGTTGCTTATAGATCCGGGTAACATTTAGAGAATTTTAAAATGAATCCTTTTATTTACCCAACGGAATAGATTCTTCTCGTTTGCTGATTTTTGCAGTTTTGTCATTGTTCAAAATAAACGAGACCTAAGAAGGCCGTAGTTACAGCTAGTATCGAGGGAACAGAAGACTACATAGAGAAAAAAAAAGAAAAGGTTTATTAAATGTTGATACACCTCCAACGTGGCAACTTGTCATGTTGATAATTAGGATCAGTACATTGTCATGTATGTTGTGGTGGATGTGCGTTGTGGTGCATTGGATATCGGCTCGGAACGAGAATTCGGGAAGCCGAGTTCGAATTCCAGCCGAATTCATTGCATTCACTGACGCGCAAATACCCTTGGGGAAGGTATTAATCCGTCTATTCCTTCCAGTTATGGTTAAATAACAGGACAGATTGGATTTTATAGCCTTGGTCGGCAACCAGTCTACCGCAGAAAGCAATAGCAACCTACTGCGGGATTATCTTCTGCCCAGTCAGTCATGTCTCTTTCGAGACATGATCGCCCAAGCGTGTATCACGTATGGCACTTAACTGACTGACATTGTCATAGTAGCAGGTAAGAGGAGAATGTACGCCGTATCCTACTCTACAAAAAGGAACTTGTCATTTGTTCTGCTCAGTTATTTGTTCGCCCCATGTCAAACATGTTCATGACTTCACTCGCCAATTTTGAAAGCACAAATCAAAGCGAGAATTCTAAGAAAGAACGTGTCCTCCAACAAGGATCGAACATGATTCTCCATTGCAGGGTATACTATGACTTATTCTGGCATGCTTTCTTAATTAGCAATTAAAGTAATTAAGTATTATTGGTAAGCAATGTTCTTTTTACCCTATTTAAAGAAATCACATCACATCTACTGCTAGGAAAGTTGAGTGATTGTGTGGTGCAAAAAAGGTTTTTTCTTGTCAGAAAGTCTTGCACATTTAAAAATCTACCTTTCATTTATGCATTGAATGTTGTCATATCATGTTATTGCTATTTATATCCAGATTCTAGACAAATTCACAAAATGTATGTATTATGTAATCAATCGTAACTTGGTATCTCAACTTCACTCACTTTCTCCGTGACTTATCTACAATTTTTTTAATGGTAACTGATCGGACAAGCTTTTTCTTCCGCAGTGCCTGACCACATGAATCTAAACGTTCTACTAGATTGGCATCCCACACATTTAACGTTGAAATAGTGAAATGAAACCGTCACTTCTACTCCAAGGTTTTCTTTTCACGCACTTCCCGCCCGTAGGACTCATTCCTATTTACTTGATTTCATGATAGCTACAATATTAAAAAATTTAAATGCAACGTCAATTGCTAAATTCTGCATTCTTAAATCCCGTTCATCATTTATCCTTTCCTCAATTCCTTTGTACCCAATCATTCCTCTCAGAGTTACTTCCTATATACTAGTCGTGTTCCCGTGTAGCTTGGGGTTAAATGATTTAAGAAAATCTACGTAAAGGGATAATTACTTTTTAAAAATGTAAGTTGAATCCCAACAATTTTTCTTTACATAACTTTCACTGAAGCGCATGCTGATAATTATTTTACATATTGTTTATTAAAAAAATTAGATTCTTCTTTGAATAAAAATGTACACCATCATAACGTCTAAGGAAGTAATATATATATATATATATATATATATATATATATATATATATATATATATTTCTAAGATGAGGTAGGATGTACAGTATTTATATGATTGAGATTATTGTCCTCACATTTGTTGCTGTTTGTTCGAGATTTCGGCATTTGTACACTCCGGTCTTCTTCAGTAGTCTGAAATATGCATATATATATGTAAGTATTACCAAAAGTGATATGAAGAAAAGACAATAAGAATAAAATATAAGAATATATATATATATATATATATATATATATATATATATGTACATGTATGTATGTATTTGTATGCATATATATATATATATATATATAAACGACCTTTCAGATCAAAATGTACAATTATACTTAATAGCCGGACACTTACTTCATTTATTTCATTTCAATAAACGGCACAAATCATGTTTACTCAGTGTACAGCGTTTTTTTTTTCATTTACTAACATGAAGAAAACAACAAATCTTGAAAACGTCATTCAATTTCAGATTTCCGGTGAAAGCATTTTAGTACATCATCAACGATTGATGATGTAGTATAGATTCTAAATTGTCAAAATTCAACCTATAAAATACCTCCCAAATTCTGAAAACTCAACGTATATACTAGGAATTTATGTCTTGTGAGAAAGAAAATGCTGTTTTTTAATTTCACCTATTGAAGAGCTGTACTTACTAAAGTCCCAGTCCAATATACTATACTGAAACATAAACATTTGTTGTGTACCGTTTAACAGATCAATATTGGTCACAAAATATTACTTTTGGAGTATATTTGTTGGTTTTATAAATCGAGAGAAGATAACGTAGTAATTGACATGGGAGCTATTTTGTATAATTATTCTTCTTTTACAGAATATATTTATATCAATGCAATGAACAAAAATCTTTTATTTGCCACATTTCACCCACCAAGATAAAATAGTATTCTTTTAAAAACATTTTATATAAAAATATGTAAAATATATTTAATTATACAGATTATAGATTAATATATATATATATATATATATATATATATTAATCTATATATATATATATATATATATATATATATATAAATTAAATTATTATATATTTCTCATAAATTAGCTAATAGAATTATACAGATGATTTTAACACACACGCAAAGACCCATATATATATATATATATATATATATATATTATGAAAACATCTTTTGTAAAACCCTGTAAAACATCTCAGCCAACACTTCATCGGAGGAGACCGTTCGCAACACAATAAATGACAATAAAATAAAAAGTTCTTGTACTTTTATTTTCATGAGAATGATCTAAAAAATACAGTTCAAGTTGATACGTGATTTAAAAATGTTTTGTAAACAATATATATATATATATATATATATATATATATATATATATATATATATATATATGAGTTTGTGTGCGTGTATTTGTGTGCGTGCGTGTGTTTGGCTCTGGAGTATTTTTCTGTAGTATTAGCAAGTAGAGAAATATTATTAACAGCCATAAGATATTACAAATTTATTACAAAAATAGACCAAATTTTAAATATTATTACTGTCATTGATATAAAAAAAATTTCTAGAGATTAACATATCCGGATATAATTTTCCATGGTCCAAAACTCCCAGGATGCCCAAGGAATATGAATTCACTCCAAAATAAAGTAATTTTAATAATAAAAAATCATGGTATTTCTGGAAAGAATGTATGCGTATATTCAGGAGAATATACCTATATATATATATATATATATATATATATATATATATATCCACGTGAATAAACAACGAAGAAAGTACTAACAACGTTCAAAACATTAATTTTAAACAGTGCTCAGTATAGGGATAGAGATTTGAATATTTATTAATTATAACTTACAGTTTAGAACATGTACAAATTAGAATTTACTACAAACGTGTACATTTTGTTTCGAAAAAAACAATGTCTCATAAAGTAGTTAATATTGATGGTAATAAAAGTTGAAAAAGAACGCTAAAAAGACCTCACTTCCTCTTTATTTTTGTAAAAGAAAAATTTTAGGAAGTTAAGAGGATAGAAATGATGGGAAACAAAAGAAATGGGTAAACAAAAAGGAAAGAGAGATACAAAGGGGATCGTGATACAGAGAAAATGAAAAAGTAGGAATAAAAAGCAAAGAGAAAGACAGGAGAGAAAGAAAGTGCTTAGATGAGAGAGCCGATGATAACGGCTCAGAGAGAAATAAACCTAAATATTATAAATAAAATACTAAAGGTTTTAGTTTTATACAATATAACAACGGATGTAACTATCTGGAATCTTCTTCCGGCCAATTGTTTGATATTTCTATTTCTTTTACTTTTTCATTTACATTTCTAATGTCATCTCTCGCACACTTTCTTCCCTCCGTGAATTTTCTCAATTCTTCCTTTTTGCTAAGCTCAGACGCCGCGTGACCCTTATGTGTATCTAGCTATTTTGAACCGCCTACCGTCGATCTTGAAAAACTGTGGCACTAAACCCAAGTAATTATTCTACCTTTGCTTAGAAAAAAGATTTACATTTATTTGGGGGAAAAAGCTGACATACAATTTATTTAAATTTACTTAAATTAAATTAATCTAATTAATTATAATCCTAGATTTAAATTAAAAATAAAATTTATAAAATTTATTTAAGAAATTTAAAAAAAATTAAAACACAAATTTTTAATAAATTTTATAAATTTTATTTTTAATTTAAATCTAGGTTTATAATTAATTAGATTAATTTAATTTAAGTAAATTTAAATAAAGTGTTTGTCAGCTTTTTCCCCCGAAATAAATTTTTTCTATAAATATTTTTTCTTACAACTTCATCCCATTTAAAAACGCTAGTTTTGTGAAAACGTCTCTAGCGTCCCTACGGAAATGAAATTTTTTCTTTATTTTTCTTACTTTTTCTTTTTTCTTTTACTTTGTTTTTCTTTCCATTTTGTTTAGCTCACTTCCCTGTCAAACACCACTTCCTATTTCTTCCTTTACTGCCCCTTCCCGTTTTTAGAGCTAGACAAAGCCAAAGTTTTCACTTACAACTCAATCTAAAAGTAATGTTGTCCAAAATCTAAAAATAGACATTGATTGCTATCTACTTATTAATCCCACTCATCTAGTTTTTTTTCTGTGGCGTAAAATATTTTGAACTTCCGCCGGTAATATCATATTTCATTTTGAGTATTGAAAGTTGCCGTGGTTGTAGTAAAACCAATATATGTACTAGGTTTTTGATAATAATATAAGGTTTTTTATAATAACCCAACAAGCACTAAACTAAATTCTTGACAAAAAACCAATGTAGTGTACCAATTTACATGTCCATTCAGAGATTGCATCTCTGATACGAATCAAAAACCTAGTACATATATTGGTTTTACTACAACCACGCTCTCCCGTAGACTTACATGTCATCTTTCTGATCAGAGTACTATTAAACAACATTTCTCTGAAATGAAATATTACATGTAGGTAATATCAGACAGATTTTGGTCAACAATACGGTGATCCTTACTCATACACACAGTAAGAGGAACCTGCAGATATTGGAGGCCATGTACATCAAATCAAAACAACCAACACTCAATAAAATCAACTTTAAAACAGGAAATAACATATTAAATTGCATTTGACTAGATGGTTTTGTTGTCATTTCGCGCTATCCCGCGGTGTGACGTCATAAAACCGCATCGAAAACTTAAGAACTGCGTTTATTATTTTTGGTAACTATTGCCGTTGCCAAGCGAAGTTTTATGTCAACACAAAATAAAATCGTCGGTGATGGTGGATTTTATAATATTTCAGTTTAAACTACCTCTCTGAAGATGGCTCATGTGAGCCGAAAGCTTAGAAGAAAACCAATAAATAATTATCCAAATGTTGGAGAATTTTTGTCTTTATTTTCAACTGAAATTAAAGCAAAAATACGACGTTTAGAACGGTTCATGATTAAACATAATAAACATTCATTGACTCTTATATTTAATAGCATATGTTTAGAAAAAATGTATATATATATACACTGTCACGCCCATGAAAAAAAACAGAACATAACGCTGCAGCGTCGGATGAGTTTCTCACCAGTTATTAAACTTATAATTTTATTTTTTGCAGTAATTATGTCATCGCGCAGTGAAGAAAAATATATATACATATACACACTCTTATTATAAAAACCGTGGTGTATTATATATATATATATATATATATATATATATATATATATATATATCCTGTCTGTCACGCCCAGGGTTTCCTATTATTTTCTTTTATACGTCCCATGCAAGATAATTAATAGAAGGTAGATCAATATATATGTTGCTGCCATATGAAACTATATATCGTTAATTTTGCATTAATGTTTTATTTTGAATTTTACTGTATTTCTTTTTTTAAATAAGTAAATATCTTTATATTGAAAAGTTTTGTTAAATGTGTAAATCATTTGACAATCAAAATCTATTTGAAAACATCCGTGGTGCATTTTTATATTTTGGTAAGATTCGGTAGAGACATTCTCAATAATCTTTCATCTACGTAGGTCTAAAGATTTCACTTGCATTAACAAATAGATTAACCTGTTTAGGAGCAAAAAAACTTGAGAGTGTTTTCATCAAATCATATCAAAATATAAATCTGCTCTTAATGCTTAATATCTTAATGATAATATAGAAAGGATTAATCGAACGTCACTTATTAAAACTTTATTATTATTACTTTGATTTTTCTTCGTAAAAATAACATAAATCTTTTGATGAAAAAAGTTAATGTTTATTTAGTTTAGGGCCTTTTTTCTTCTACTATGCTATTTTTTCAGCGATTTAGTGGTGGTACTAAATATAAATCAATTCAATAAATCTGTAGGCAACGTTGAGCCTGATCAGTACTTAGATGGGTGACCGCTTGGGAATACAAGGTGCTGTAAGCGTATAGTGACGGAGGTGCGTTGTGGTGCAGTGGATATCGGCTCAGGAAGGAGAAATCGGTGAGCCGAGTTCGAATTCCAGTTGAATACCCTGCATTCACTTAAGCACTGCTACCCTTGGGAATGGTATCAATCCGTCCATTCCCTCCAGTTATGGGTTAAATAAAAAGGGTAGAACTTGGGGACCCTACTCTTAAAAACAAATCCCAATGAATCGTGAAAAGAAAAACGTTGTAAAAATAAAATAACCTTACCCAACGTCACTGGTTATGACCTTAAAATGATCCCATAAGGATTGATATGTTGTTAAGCCTCAAAAAACAAACAATAAATATGTCTACTAATGTGTCACATAACAAAACTTATCATCCGAGTCCTTATGAATAGATCCCACAGTTGAATGAGGCCAGAGATAGGACAAGAACAGTACGGTTTCGTCAAGAACATTGGAACAAGGAACCTGATATTTATCATTAGGTCTTTATCAGAAAGGGAAATACAAATGAAGAAGGACATGTACTTGTGTTTCATAGACAACGCAAAGGCATTCGACTAATTACGCCACAAAGACTTGAGAGAAATGCTCAGTAACCTAGACATAATCAACTAATCAAGAACTTCTACTGGTAACAAACTGCCAGCATACGAACAAAAAACGAGTTCAGCAGATATAAAAAGTTAGAAAGGTGTGTAAGACAAGGATGTGTCTTTTTTACCGGATCTATTCAACTTGTACAGCGAGACTATTCTGAGAGTCTCAGAATAGACTCATGCCAAAACAATATAAGTTCCACAGATGATACAGTGCTGATAGCAAACACGGAAAAGAAACTGCAAGTCTTCCTACAGAAGGTAGCTGAAAAAAGTGAAAAGAAAGGACTACAAATAGACTACAAGAAAACCAAATGCATGGTCATTAGTGAAAAAGAAGCCCAAAATGTCAACTACAGGCCGGGCATACTAATATCAAGACATTTAAATACCTTGGTAGTGTTCTAAGAGAAGACGGAAAGTGTGACACAGACATTCAAAGGCGAATTGTCATGGCCAATGATGCATTCCAGAAGGTGAATAAAGTTTTGAAAGACGAAAAAATGCCACTAAAAACAAAGAAAAGAGTATTGGGTTACTATGAGATATCTTTTCTTTAATATGACAGTAAATGCTGGACAATCACTAAAAAGATGAAGGAAATGCTTGAAGCAACCGAAATGTTTTTCTACAGAAGGATGCTGAGGATACCACTGACCGAACATAGGAGCAACGACCAGGTTTTGGAGAGGATGGAAACGAAAAGGAAACTTATACTTAACTTCAGGAAGAGACAGCTGATGTTTCTGGGACATGTAATAAGTAAAGATGGCTTAGAGAATCTGATACTCACAGGTCAAATAAATGGAAAGAGAGACAAGGGAAAATAACGCGTAACATATATGACGGGCTTGAGAAAGTGAATGACGGAGTGGGGTTTGGGTAGAGAGTCGAAGATGGAGAAGGTCATAATCGCCTATGTCTTGAAGTGATAAGGCACAGAAAAAAAAACTTAAGATGTGAGTTAAGTTATGTAGCAGTGGACATTGACTCAGAACGAGAAATCGGAATGCTGAGTTCGTATTCCAGTCGATTTTGTTGCATTCACTTATCAGTTTTGTTTTGCCGGTGCTAACATTAACAAGTTATTTATTGCGCCAGTTAACAACAGATTCTGATCTTATAGAACCGACCTGACAGAAACTACGTTGTTCTGAAGAGAACGGAAACGAAAAGGACACTTATACAAAATATCAGAAAGATAACTTCTAGGACAAGTAGTGAGGAAAAACAGCTTGGTTAATATGATACTCACAGGGCGGAAAGAGGGAAAGAGAGACATTGGAACTCTTAGTAAATATTACAAAAATAACAACAGAATTTCGGTTGGAATTCGTTAAATATTTCCCTGACTACATTTCTTTAGGAAAACAGGTTTTTCGAGTGCGGTAGCTGTTATCGCTCTTTCAAGTATTGACGTGGGTTTCCTTTCTAAACTTGTATTTTAAGTGATGTGGATCTACGGATACTTTATAGTCGTGCAACTCGAAAAGAACTTATTCAGTCATTAACGTATGAATTAGGATTTATCTGAAAATACGATGACTGTGAATTTTTCAGGGGAACTCTTAGTAAATATTACATAAATAACAACAAGATTTCGGTTGGAATTCATTAAATATTTTTCTGCAACATTTCTTTAGGAAAACAGATTTTTCAAGTGCGGTAGCTGTTATCGATCTTTCAAGTATTGACGTGGGTCTCCTTTCTAAACTTGTATTTTAAGTGATGTAGTTGGTTGGTTGTGTTTGTTTCGCGGCATATCAATTTCTATAACTTATTTAGTCTTGAAATCTAAATATTTTAGACGCAATGTTATTTTATTTTTGGAGATAATGATGCATTAGGGATTAAAGTCATACATATTAACTTATAACTGGTGTTGGAGAAGAGGTGTATTCGTAACCTTTCCGAAAGATACTTGCAAGTAAGTGAGTATAACGAACTCAAGTAGAATTGAAACTCGGCACTCTAATTAACAATTCCGGCCATTTTCCATTACACCATCCGCACACCTTAGCTTGCAGCACCTGGTATTCCTAAACGGTCACCCATTTAGGTACTGAACAGGCTCGACGTTTCTTAACTTCGGTGATCGTACGGAAACTAGTGTTTCAACGTAATGTGGCTCTAAGATTTGTGATAAAACTATCTGCAGAGAGGTGATTGTATCCCCACACAAGATCATCTTGACAATTTTTAAGAGTTTTTATCAAAGATGGAAAAAAGAAATATTGTTCTGCTCCAGACTAAATTTAACAACTACCTTTTGGTCTGATCAGACGCGGAATGCCAACATCTTCATTATATCATCATTTACTTTTTGAGTAAAATGTTATATAGATTTTAGTTAATTCTAGTATTGTAAGTCCTCAAATGATGTGATTTCTGTTATTTATTACTGTTCTATGTTTATGATTATGTAGCACTATTCCACAATGCTCAAAGAAGGATGACTTTTTAAAACCCTTAGAAAAGACACACGTTTAGAATATAAAAAGTGTGCAAATACAAAAAGACAATTTTAGAAAATAATAAAAAAAACTCGTGTTCTTCGATATCATTAAATTGTCTGATCTCTAATGCAGTTATTTTCAGCAAATTCTTTTTGATTTTAAGATTTTGATGGCGTAGCCTACACAGAGTGTGATATCGATTTTTTTTTGTTTAGTGTAAACCAGGAATGGAATTTTTCTGATAATAGATCTCTCTTTCCTAGTAGAAAGCGGCATGAAACTTAAGAATGATAAAAATTATCAAAGAATAATGAAAAGTGTGTAGACTGAGAATGGACATCGTTATCTATTATCACCGGACCGTTTGGGAATTGTTCCAGTGACCACCATAAAAAATATTGTATGAAAGAAAATGAAGATAAAATTAAGTTCAGACTACAAGTTTATCGAATCAGAGAATGTACAGAAGAGAGATTTGATAAAAACTAGAGCCGTTTGTCCCCAGTGATGACAATAGGATACATGTCTTGTGAGTGAATTAGAAGTTATAAGTGGAATGTTATGTTTACCAATAACCCTTCCATTAACGTTTCACAATTGCTAATCGATCTATTTTAGATTTCTAACCCTTCACCACACACAGAGGATATTTACAAATTATTCATCTTGTAAGATCATTAGTAATAACTTTGCATCAAGCCATTTTATAATTGACAATGTATATTTATTTTTATAATTTTGACCCATCAGTAATGGTAATGGGGTAAACTTAACTTAGTAAGTGTATGAGTAAATACTTCACTTACACGTTTTAATAATCTATACAATAAACTATTATCTATATTCAGATTTAACCAGTTCTAGAAAAAAAAACGAGTTCAAGATTAATTTAATTCTTTTAATTATATGTTTCTTCAACTGCTGTCCCATTTGTTCAAGCCTTTCGTGTGAGGCACTCAGATACGATCGTCTATGAAGTGATCATCTTTCTTCAAGTTTGTCTTGAAATGCGTTTTTATCGCTCTTTTTCTAATCATTTTCTCCCCAGTGATATACATTTTACCGTTATATAAATCACTTGAAATTTTAAAAAAGGAAAATGTATTCTGGATACAACAATTTCTATGGTAAAACAATGTAAGAGGAATGAATGAATAATAGATAAAAATTAAACTCTTTGAAAATAATTAAGCAGTTAATTGTTCTCTGTTTTACATGTGAAATATGGACATCCGATTTATTGAGTATTAATACATTGTTTAAAGAACTTATTTTTCATTGTATCAAACTATTAAACTTGGTAAGTGTTGCCATCATATTTGACAGCACAATTACACAATATCTATCTATCTATATATATATATATAAAACTCTTAAAAAGTTTTAAGTTAAAAATGTTTTTTGACAGTATTTATTTATTTCTATTATATATATATATATATATATATATATATATATATATATATATATAATAGAAATAAATAAATACTGTCAAAAAATACATTTGTTATGCATGTGTTAATAAAATAGTGCTCAATTTTGGAACAAAGATCTATTATTTATATATAATATATTAATATATTAATAAGTGTACATATTATCGTAAGACACGGAGTTTCATGCCTTATGCAATCATCAGGTGCATATTTCAAACTGACAGTTAATAGATTTGAATTTAAGTTCACCCGCTGTTCATAAAAATTAAATCTTATAAAGTTAAGTTAATGCTTTTTTAATAACAAGATTAAAATTTTAAAATTCTAATGTTACATATAGATAAAAATTTAAAATTATAATAAAATTAGAAAATATTAGAAATAATAAAATGCAGTAAAAAGAAATCAAAGGGGCGTAAGTTATGAAACTTTAAAATTTACATATTCAAATATTACATGAAGATAAAAATTTAGAATTTTAAAATTTTAAAAATAAAATTAAAATTAAAATTAAAGTAGCAAATTCAGAATTAAAATTTCAAAATTAAAAACTGTAAGGAGCAAAAATTAAAGGAGTTTAATTCATAATTGTTAAAAGTAATATTGCGAGGAAAGAAAGAAAGAAAGAAAGAAAGAAAGAAAGAAGTGGCAAACTTATAGCGGAATCTATATCAACCTGGGTCTAAGAATTTTAGTAGATATTTTTCTATGACAGCATGTGTTCACTAAAGCGCTTTTTATTAAGCAAATTAGGATAATTGTTATAGTTTAAGATGACAAGTTTTTCTAAAAAACATAGGTTACATTTGTCTCCTTTTCCATTGTAATGTTTGGATTTAGCTATGAATTACGGTTAATCACAACGTTTCGGCCGTTGTATCTTCCGGCCTTCTTCAGATCTTTTTCAATTTGTGTAACCCTCGGCGAACTCTGAACTGAACCCTTTATTTAATTTAGTGGGTTAGTTATTCTAATTTAGCTGAGCATGTCTAGGGTATCTGGTCTGTTTTGGTGAGGTACTAATTATTCTTTGTTTTGTTTATGTGCCATGTTCCTTCAAGACGTTAGAAATTATGGCTCTCCACATCTTCCTGTCCTTTGTAGCTCTTAATACATTCTGCCTTGTTATATCTCTATACCTGTATCAACTCTGTGAGTATCAGATTCTCCAGGCAGTCCTTCCTCATTACGTGTCTCAGAAACTCTTTCTTAGCCTTCTTCTGTAAATTAAATTTTCAATCTTCAAGTCTTCAAGCTGGATAATTTCATCAAAGACGAAAGAAAGACTTGAACATTGTTCGGGGGTTCACTATTTACCCGTACCTGGAACTCTAACAGGTGCTACCTCCCTCGGGTCAGAGTAAACCTGGGAAGAGCAAAAATTATGAAGTGGTTTCAAGCTCCTCAAAACCTCTCATCTCATAATCAGAGGCCTTGTATCTATTGCCTTTCCAATGAATAGTTGGCGCTCTTCATCTAGCATCATTAGAGAGAATAAAAATGTTACCTTATTTTGTTTTTTTTTAAATAGATGCTATGGCTGATATCTCATTCTATAAAATAATGCACAATACAAGTCCGAGCATGTAAATGTCTGTGACCATGAAATAGAAAAAGTTATCAATTTCAAAATTTCAAAATTTCATTCATTTGTACTCACTTTTTAAAATAACGACCAGCATTTATATTTATGATTGTTATTGATGTGCGTGGTGGCGCAGTGGATATCGGATAGGAACGAGAAATCGGGGAACCGAGTTCGAATTCCAGTTGAATTCATTGCCTTCACTTACGCGCAAATACCCTTGGGAAAGGTATTAATCCGTCTCTTCCCTCCAGTTATGGGTTAAATAATAGGTCAGATTGGGTTCTATAGCCTTGGTCGGCAACCAGTCTACCGCAGAAAGCAATGGCAACCTACTGTGGGATAATCTTCTGCCCAGTCAGTCATGTCTCTTTCGAGACATGATCGCCCAAGCGTGTATCGCGCATGGCACTTAACTGACTGACTGATTGCAATATTCTGTTAAAGTTGTTAAGCTCAAATATTTAACGATGTGACAGAGGAATTTCTATGGATAGTTCATTGTCGTGGAACTTACCATGAGATTATTCGTTCATTAACTGAAGAATTAAGATTCATCAGAAAGTTCAAATAGGAAAACCGTGAAATTTTCTAATAGTTAATAATGATGATCATAATGACGACAAGATCAAAAAGACATTGACGATGATTATGATTTGCAATAAAAAAGAAAAAGACAATAGCATTAGTAAAAAGCACGACCATCTTTCCTTCCCATTCTGTAGGCTTTCGAAGAACGTTTTTCTATGATGAAGTTAGATAACGTTGATCAACACGATTTTTGGCGCCAGTAAACAAAGCACGTTTTTTAGTTAATTTCATGGAGTTGATTCTGAAAATGACCTCAGATATTTTATGGTTAACTACATTTTTTACTGTACTGAAATTGATCATTTTTGGAAAAAATCAATTTACAATCTTTGCTGATCGCAAAATTTAGTTAATAAAAATCGGAGAAACCCATCAATTTTCAGGTGAGCCGAGCAAGTTAGGATAGCCACCTGAAATAAACTATTTTTATAAGAAAAAGACTGCTTTTGAGTTAACTTTTTAGGAATAGATGTACGGAATTTTTACTGTCTCTCACCAAAATTCGAATTAACTGATAAACATTATCAATAACATATTTATTAGTAATATGCTAACAGGAGTATTAAGGTTCATTTCTTGTGTAGCGATCTATATAAATTTCCAGATAATTGCGTCGATATGAGTGATGAACAAAGAGAACAATTCCATCAGATTATCAAAACGATGGAAAAGCTCTACCAGGAACGATGGGACAAACGAATGATTGCTGACTACCGCTGGGGCATCAAAAGGGACTTAAATAACATTAAGCATAACAGACAACCCAGAAAGAGAAAATCTTTACCATAGCACTTATGTTCACGAAGGTTTCATTTCAGCTTTTAGTCTATTAAATGATTTCATGAGAAATACTCATCGGTGTTGGTAAATTCAATCATGCTATTTTTAAAGACTTAGAGTGATTCTTTATGAAAAAGTATTATTTTCCAATTAGCAGACCAATATTTGTTGGTTTAAATACGAACTGAGAGGTTTCTACGATTTTACTTTGAGAAATATTGCAACTGGTAATTATAATATATACAGAAGACATGTAAAAAATGTTTTTTTACAAAAATGAAGAATTGCAGTACAGCAAAAACAGTAACTAATCAAGTAAGAGTGAGATCATTTTAAGGTTCAACGCCCTCAAATTAAGATGTTTTGGGTCTCGAAACCATTTCATTTTTTTTTTGTTGACCAGTGTAATTCGTCATGATTATGATTCTTTCTTCCTAGAATTTCTCTGTTGATTTCCTTTCAGGCTAGAACACTGGAATCTTTAAAATCCATAGCACCTCATAATTTTCGGTAATCTCGAATCTTATTGTGTTTTTTTTTCCAAATATTTTAATAAAAGAAAAACATGACGTCCAACCTACACCAACCATTCAGAAAATCAAACAACAACCCACTGTAAAAACTCCCTATCTCCAAATTACAAAAATGAAGCCGAATTTAAACTGTCGAACAACGCATCAAACAAAAAAATCAATTCACTTCCATCAGCGGCACATTTTCTTCAAGTCATGTGACATTGAGATGACATCCTATGTTGCTGTAGTTGATGATTGGCGCCGATGTTCTGTGTTCCGTAGAGAACCGTATCGAGTGGGTCGCTACTTTAGTTCTTATGCCTTTTCTTCAGAATAATGTGCCAAACTTGCATTGTCTATGTTTCTTACTAAAAGACAAATCAATCATCATTTACCAGAAGAAACGTTTATTTGTAATAATACATAGCACAACACGTATGGTCTGTATTGTCTACTTTTGTTGTCCACACTAAGGAAATATTGATGACTACATTTCAAGAACACAGAGGAGAAATAAGAGAAATCTCTCTATCCTAGCATTGGAAAAAAAAAACCTTTTGCAAGGAAATTAAGCATTTTTGCAAATCAATGATTCATCAATTCATGACTAATCAAAATCTACTGCCAAACCTTACTTGTTTCTTATTTTATTTCTAGCACTTACGACGGTCAATCGAAACCCGCCGCTACAACTTGCTTGTTTTTCTATTTTTTAAGCACTTATGACGGTGAATCGAAACTCATGAAATTCATCGTATTTCTAAATTTCAGCGTCGCTTTCCTTCTTCTTAATCTTAAAAGCTAAATTCAGTCAGTTGAATGTCATACATGATAAATGCAGTTGAATGTCATACATGATAAATGCAGTTGAATGTCATACATGATAAATGCAGTTGAATGTCATACATGATAAATGCATGTTTGTTGTGGTGCAATGGATATCGGCTCGGAACTTGAAATCGGGAAGCCGATTTCGAAATCCAGTTGAATATCTTGCATTCACTTACGCACAAACACCCTTAAGAAAAGTATTAATTCGTCCTTGACCTCTAGTTATGGGTTAAATAACAGGACAGATTGGGCCCTATAGCCTTGGCTGGCAACCAGTCTACCGCAGAAAGTAATGGTAACCTACTGCTGTATAATCTTCTGCACAGTCACTCATGTCTCTTTCGAGACATGATCGCCCAGAAGCTAAATTACTCTACTCGAAATGCACACGCATCTTTCTGTATGACTACATCACTGTTGAATCAAGTTGTTTCTTGGATTTGACATGATTTTTAACACTGTTTCCTTGGTCTTTTGTTTTTTGATTTGTTTTACGGCATATTGACCTCAATGGGTCATTTAATACATTTAACAAGATTTTTACAATAAATTTGTATGAATAGAATTTGTCTTCTTTGTAAGAAATAAGTTTGTAGATCAGGTTTCATAGACTTATTTTAGTAAAGTGTGTTTTGTTGAGAGTCAGATGTTTTGTTGGTAATATGTTTTACTTCAAAAATATATTACTGATACATTTTTTCCTTCAAGAATATATTGAGGGTAATATTTTTTTTCTTCAAAAATGTATTCCTGGAATTTTTGCTATAAAATCTGTTTTTATAATTTCATAGTGTTTTGGCCCCAGTTTAGAGGTTAAATATTTGCTAAGATCCTAGCAAGTGCTACCAACTCTTACGCGCTAATACCTTTTGAAAAGGTGTTACATTATACTTACCCTCCAGTTATGGGTTAAATAACAGGACAGATTGGGTTCTATGCCCTTTGCTGGCAGCCAGTCTACTGTAGCAGGTAGTTGCAACCTGTTGCGGGATAATTTTTAAAAAGCCTTAGGTCTAACATCTACTTCATCTGTGGCATTTATATGTACCGACTGAGCGCATCAGTAGTTCCGCAAAGTGTGGATGGTTCAGCACAAGCTTTCACCAATTTAATCAAATCAATCATGTGGGTCTTCTGGCGGTTTACCTTGGTTTCATAACTGAAGCATTTAAGCTGTCAGATTCTCATACGTCAAATCTGACGGGAGAGTTCATATATATATATATATATATATATATATATATATATATATATATATTATTTGGCATTTTTTTAGAACATGTAAAAAACTACTACAAAATTGTACTTGCTTCGAAAAAAAATGCCTCATCAGGTAGTTAGTAATGATGGCAATAATCCCATTATTTAATTTTTTAAAATTTTGCCATTAAAAAAGCAGTAAAATTCCCATGAACTTTAAGTGAACTTAAATTCAGATCTGTAAAATGTCAGTTTAAGATATGCATCTAATGAATGCATAACGCATGAATTTCTGGGTCGTGCCAACGGCATAGAACAATATGTATATTTTGTAATATATATGTATATAAAATGTAGCTCTGTTCTTACATCGAACACAGTTTTATTAACATTTGAATAATGCTACTATACATATGTGCACCTTCATAAGTATATTTATTAATTAACGTCTCTAAGTATATATGTATATATATTTTCACAAATCCATTGGTAATACTGTATTTTGCGACCCCAGCCGCTTCTCAAACCAAATTCATACAACAAAGAATGTTTCAAATTTATCCAGACGAAATCACTCGGAATAGAAAAGAGAAAGAAAAAGATAAATATTAAAAATAGAAAAGGGAGAGAAGAAAAGGTAGAAGAACAGAATGTTTAACTTAACGTATTAGATTTTAGCATTGTGCAGCGTCTTTGACCTAGATATACAAAAAACTTCGTTGGTGAAAGAGTTGAACTTTGACCCAAACTGCTCCTTGTTCGTTTTAGATGTATCATATTAGAGTTTGGAATTGATAAATTAGGAGTTGAATCAACCCCTTTTTTTTAATTCTAAGCATCTGGGGTCAAAGTTCAACTCTTTCACCAATGAATCTTTTTTGTGTATCTAGGTCAAAGACACTGTCCAAACCAAAAATCTAATACATTAAGTTAAACATCCTTTCCCCTTATTCTATTCTACTTTTCCTTCTCTTTCTGTATTCTCTTTTTAATTTGGTTTGATTAGCAGCTGGATCCGCGAAATACAGTATTAACATGGATTCGCAAAAATTTCTAACTTTTGTTTCTTGATTATAATACTTGGTTAAATTTAGCAATAAATTTTAACATTGACTTCTCTTTGGAATCTGACTCTATTGAAATTTACCTTGCCAAATTTCAAGGAGTCTAATTTATACATTAATATATATATATATATATATATATATATATATATATGTGTGTGTGTGTGTGTGTGTGTGTATATATATATATATGTATATATATATATATGTGTGTCTGTGTGTGTGTCTGTGTGTGTGTCTGTGTATATATATATATATATATATACACAGACACAACTGTCTTAATTTTAATCTCTCTGTGTCCTTGGCATTTAGGATTAATGAGATGATGCCGTCAGTCAAGTTTTGATGACATTTAAAATCATATTCTTCAAAGCATTCCATTAGGATCAAAGCACCCTCTTCATTAACGTTCACATTCGAAGAACATATCCTTCAAACATACTTTGATCAATCATGACGATCTACCGCTCCTGCCCATCTTATTCCGATGCAAAATTAGAATCATGTCTTTCCAGCTATTTAGGGAGCCACAAATTAATAAAGCATTTCAAGAAATTATTCTTTAAAAAGTATTTTATTGTGTCACTTTTTTCTAATTTACTTTTCTTGTTGTAGAGTAGTTTTCGCACTGAAATTTATAATAGTGCTATGTCTGTTGCTAATAGATTTAACGCACCCTAAATGTTAGGAACTGGGTAATCTTCCACTTTAAGCTGACGCCATAGTATTCGGCTAACTGCTGGCTAATATCATATGTCTAGTAGTTCTGCACAACTCCAATAGAAACCTAAAGAACTCTCTAGAACTCCTATGAGCTTCCCAAGTACTTGTCGAGTTAACTTCCTGTTAGCTCTTATTAATATAGGAGGGAGAGTCCATTATCTGACGAATAGGCGTGTCTCACCATAACACTTCTGGATCTACAAAGGCATAATTCATAGGATTTCATGTTTGCCTAAGTATAATTTAGTCTTTATTAAATGTTGCTGCAATGACACTCGGTCGTAAAATTGATAGCGTTTCAGAATGAAAATGCTGAAAGCAAAGCATGTTACATTCACGTTACATTCTGGCTAAGTTCTTTGTATTCACATTATATCCAATTGGGTAGGTTACATATACTTTATAATAAATTCGTTACTGAAATCGAATTCGTTAGATTCACGTTAGATTCATTCATGTTATAGTCACGCTACATTAAATTGAGTTCGTTACGGTCACGTTAATTTAAAGACATTTCGTTACTTTCTCTATACATTTATACTCCATTCATTCGAATTCGTTACCCTCAAAGTAAATTCGTTACATTCACTATACGTTTACTCGAATTCGCAATATTAGCGTTACATTCACTCAAGTTCGTTAAAGTGGCGTGGAATTAAAGCTTGCTACATTAACTAAACATTGACTCAGTTTTGTTACAGTCACGTTAGAATAAATCGAGTTCATGCATGCATTATACGTTCACTGGAATCGTTACTTTCAGTCAAATTCGTTACAATCACGTTAAATTAAATAGAGTTCGTTACATTAACCTCTTCAGAAGAAATCAGAACATCCTCACCTCCGGTAACATGCGAAAACGTTTTCTCAGTTGCTACCGCAGAAATTTCTATGAATTATACAAGTAAAATCTGTCCCACTTAAGCCTTTTTCACAATGCGTAACAAATGTTTATTAACCTGAAGGAAACTTAAAAAACGTTCCTAAAACCTTAATTTGTAAAATTCCTCAGAAACATTCAAAATCATTTAATCATATTGAATATTTTTTATTTTTTATAATAAAATATTCCTGTTAAGTAAATGAAAAAAAGTAACGTTTAAAAAGAGAAAAAATATATTAGGTATCATCACTAATTTGTGATACCAAAGTTTTAAAATTAATTTTGATTTAATGACAAAGCTTTATTGAAGCTTTAGATTTATTTGAAATCTAAGAGACTAAATTTCTTTTTCCAGTAATCAAAATACTTCGGTGTTTTTCGAATAAAAATTATATTGCTTAGAATTTCAACTTTTTGATCGTTTTCAGTTAAATCTATCAAATCTTCCATTTTGGACACATTGACACATGTGTAAACAATAGTTAATTTCTCGGATTTACAAATCTTGTAAAAATAAAATATATATCTGTGACACGTTAGTTGAAGAAAATTACCAAATGTAAGGATGAAGTAATCGGATTTGAAACAAATATCATTTACTTATATCATGAAACCTTGAACACAAGCATTTCTTAATAACGGAGTTCTTGTTTTTCTAGTGTATTGATTGATTACTGACAGCCTTATGTGTTGAATAACTAATTATGGTTGACCAGAATTGACATAAAAATTGCAAAGTCTTTTAAGATATAAGCACGATGAACTGCAAAAATGAATAATGAAATTTTCTAAAATTGCACAATACCTAAACATGTTTATTGTATTTTCCAGAAAGGGTGTATAATCCTTAACAGATGTGACTTTTTATGATAATGTGATTTATAAACTACCATACATAGAAAAATGGAAATTTTTACTCGTCCTCCCCAAAAAAAAAAAAAAAAATATAATTAAAATAAAAATTAATTTTAAAATCTTGGTGAATTTTTATTAAGATTTTCAATTTTCTATTGGTAAATATACTTTTCACTTGAAAACAATATTAGATAAAAAATCATATTAATACAGAATTTTAAAAATTTTTATATTATGAATTATTATATTTGAATTTTTTTTAAAAATTACTATTCGTCAAAAACCTTTTTTTTTGTCCCTAATAAATCTTATTTATAAAAACAATTAAAAGCTTTTCTAATTAAATAATATCATAGTTTTAATGCATGTTTTATTTTAAGACTCGGGATAGATGTTTTTGAAAATTAGTCAGTCAGTTAAGTGCCATACGTGAGGCGATCATGTCTCGAAAGAGACATGACTGACTGGGCAGAAGATTATCCCGCAGTAGGTTGCCATTGCTTTCTGAGGTAGACTGGTTGCCGACCAAGGCTATAGAAACCAATCTGTCCTATTATTTAACCCATAACTGGAGGGAAGAGATGGATAAATTCCTTTCCCAAGGTTTAATTAGTAGTTGTTTAAAAATTATATGTTTTCCATTCTCCAGGTAGTTCTAAAATTTAACTAATAAAAATATTTTAAATTATGTAATTTTATGAAATTAAGTAAGTGGGACTAAGTGGGAGTAACATATGTAAAAAGATATTTTTAATAAGATTTTCAGAAACAATTTAATTTCTTAGTAATAAATCATCAAACTTTCATTAAAATCTGACAATTGTTTTGTTTTTGCCAGAATTCTCAAATCAATGTGTTTGCTGATAAAAGCCGCTAACACATTAATCTTAAATTACGTAAACCGCTGGCGTAAAAACAAAAACAAAAATTTCGAAGTTGCTAGAATAGATTTAACAAATTTAATAAAATTATAGAAAAATGACTTTGGTCTTTTCTCTTAATAACGACATTTTGACGATGCCCGTTTCTTCGCGAAAAAATTGGTGATAACTCTATTATAGACACCAATTCTAAGCTTTGATCATTTATGCATAGACAAATTACAATATGTTTCTTTACAAAAAATGTTGGATGAATATTTATTTATTATCCTCAAATTTCTCCAGAAGAAATATCGTATTGAATAGATATATTGTGCTAAACTAATTTTCAATACAAAATTTACAATACAATTAACTGTTGAATAGATATTTATTTCCTTCAGTTTATTTTCCAAGAAAAAAAAACTTCAAACTGAATAGAAATTGAAGGGAATTGATAAATTGTGTTGAACTAAATTTTCTATCATGAGCAGGGTTAATAGCAGAGTATCATAACCGAGTATCAAAACAATATTATTTTAAGTTTGAAGCCAACCTAAGCCATCTGCGATTCTCAAATAGATTTTTTGGAAGACACTTCATCAGAGACTCTGTGAGCAAAATGTTTTCCAGACCCGAAGATGTTCTACTTATATTCCTTCACAAGTATATGGACAACTTTTGCCAAAACATCTGACCATGTCGCAGATATTTGGCTGCGATATATGTGCCTGACATAAAATCATCAGAGTGATTGTCACGATGGATAAATTCGGCTTTATATATTCGTATATCAGTGTCATTTTCATGTAATACGTTCTTATTAATAAGAGAGCAGTCAACGACGGCAAACCTCTGCCTGGCCAATACCGACATCATCTCAGTGATTAGCAAAAGGCTACTTTTAAAACGATACTAGCAGCTATGCACTTGACCGCTCTCAAGAGTGGAAATACAAAAAAAGAAAAAAATGTAAAGTGAAATGAAAAAATAGGCTGCAAAAATTGTGTAAGTGTTCGTTGTGACTTTTTAATATCCTAAACTTTGTATTTTTAAACTTTGTATTTTTGTGTATTTTATCTTTTGTTTATTTATTTTGCTTTTGAATAATGAATATTAAATTTATATTGAAAATGATATTATTTTTTGTGGAAAAATAAAGCGTTTAGAAAATCTAATGATGTAATGGCGTAAAGTAATCTAGGGGAAGTAATTCAGTATTAGACATTCAGTGCGTTCAAAAATGTAACGTTGTAAAGCAATGTAGGGGAGGTACTTCAGAATTTGGCATATGAAACGTACGAAAAATTATAAATAAAAAAAAGGAAAAGTAACCCAGGAATGTTATCCCGTATTTGATCGAACCCAAAATCTAATTAGTTTGTGCTAGTTATAGGGCCTGAAAATTTTTATCCAAATCCATCCAGCGGGTTTGGAGATATCTTGTCCAGTTCAAGTTGAATTCGTTTCATTCACTTACGCCCAAATACCCTTGGGAGAGGAATTACTCTGTCGTTTCTCCCTCCAACTCTAGAATAAATAGCAGGACAGATAAGGTTTTATAGTCTTGTCTACTACGGTTCTATAATCAGTGTACCTCAGAAAGTAATGTCAGTCTACTGTAGAAAATAATTGCGAAATACTACGAGAAAATATTCTGCTCAGTCACTCATGTCTCTTCCGAGACATGATTCCCAAGAGCGTATCACGTTTGGCGCTAAACCGACTGACTGAATGCTAGAAGAAAAGACTAAACATGAATTGCAAGAATATAGAATATATTATTCTCAGCAAAAGGAGCACCTCAGAAACAAATTCAAATTAGAGTTACCAAAATCAAGCAAGCACACAAATATAAATACCTTTGAATCGTTTTCAAAGAAAACAGAAAGTGCGACATTGAAATATAAATGATCATTTAGGATCGCGAATATTTCTAAACACTAGTCAAAGCATTAAGAAACAAAAAACTTCCGCATGAAATATTCGTTCTGCTACAGAATTAAAATTTTAAGTGTCTGAGGAGGACGACGATGCTTTTGTTGTGTTTCTATCGAGAATTTTTGCACAACAATTTTCTTCTCTCAAATTATTTTCTCAGCGACTTTAGACCTGCTCAGTTTCGTATCTTAAACTTAAAAAAAGCAATTTCTAAAAAGAATTAATGTTTTATTGTTAATCCGATATTTTATTACATC